>JADLZL010004642.1:0-163848 GCA_015844335.1 Chrysopogon serrulatus | reverse complement strand
GATTGTCTCGATGAGCCCGCCGCGGCTAGTGCCGGTCCATTCCTTTACTTGAGGGTACTTATTTAATAAAAATTACATACTCCCCGCAAGTCAAGAAATGGGAACATCAAAACTCCTCGTGGAACTTCAAGTTGGGAATCAAAACCTATAACTCATGCTGTACTGGCATTTTGAGCAGCACAGTTGATGATTATGAGTGTTTAATCAACCATCAACAGCAACCTTAGTTTAATACTTAGGAGTATATAGAGTAAGGAGTTAGGTGACTCGTAGCTAAGCAAAGACAAGCTAATCCCGATGATCATATATCTTTTGACGTTGTCTAGTTATAGATGCCATACGTGGATGATAAATGCTAACAATAAGAAGAAGTTTTAACTCCACTGTGGGAATAATGCTTAGCCGATCGTCGTTGGACATTTGTTATCAGGTCTTTTGTCATGTGTTTACCTGTGCAATCATCTATACAAAAACATCATATAAATTTGATTTTAGATTTAAAGTTATGCAAAGTGGTACAATATAAAATAAAAGATTAGTTTCTGGATATACGTAGTATATTATAGGTATTTTTTCCTCTCAACAAAAATCATGTCCAAGCTACAGTTTTAGAACCAATTTTATAAGACTTCTAGAAAAAGCTTGTCTCTGACTCTCATAGTATATATGTATATATCTTGTGTAACAAGGCGACATTGACTTCTTCTTTCATCAAGTTGTAATTTGTTACTCCCTCTTTCTAAAAAATCCACATATCATGTTTCGAGAATATATGCATCATTAAATAATTATCATGATGTGTAATAAATATTATTAAATTAGTCATAGAATATATTTATAATAAACTATTTAGAAATGAAATCAGTTGATAGTATTTTCATTTTCTATATCTATAACTACCATAAGCTTAAAACCCCACTAAGCTAATTCTCTTGATTGTGATTAGTTGAACCTTCAAAAGTGGTGTCATCTTACATCATCAAGGGAGCTATCCCACTAAAAGCTAATTTATCTCCCACTAGCTATTTCTTTTTAGAAAAAAAAAAAAAAGTCATCCCTAAACCAAGTATCGTAATTAAAATCCAATTGCACCATGGTGTTCTGCACAATAAACTCTTTCAAAACAAGACCCCCATATGGATACATTTAGATAACTTTTTTTAAAAATTAAACTGTTTAAGCAAACCCGTTTGTAAAAAAAAACCACAGCAGCGCATATCACATGGATTACATGTGTCCTCCTCAAACATGCATAATTTTATGAAGAAAACTCCTAAAATTTTTGAGAGGGGATGACCCTCGTATAGTAGGGGTGGGGGCTTGGGTAGATATCGATTTAGGTGATGTCGATTCAAATAATCTATAACATATATGTCAATATAGATACAACCTCCGCAATTAACCTACTACATGCAATATATATGTATCCTATTAATTCATAGTTTTAGATCATTATAAACTTCTTACATTTCTACTTCATACCCAAGAAGAACGCGTGAACGTTCTACCCAAGTCTATGTATTTGTTTGACTCCTAGAAAGCTCTTGATGATATTATATAAATGTAATAAATGATGTGCATGTAGACGTGCGCAGCGGTGTCTCTAGCGAGGAGGCGTTCTCTCTCTCTCTCAAAGTTGTGTAAGTAGCTGCTCTTACATATCGGCAGGAGCCGCGCAGGGAGTGAATATGCAGAAGTCTTTGTATGCGAGACAAGTCCCGGCCTGCTGAATACTCCTCCGCGCGCTCTACGAGACATTGGTGACAAATAAATCGCGTCACATGATTGTGGTACAATGTACATCATCCAAAGGGAGGATGGAGCCAAAGCACACTAAAAGTTTTGAGGTTGCTCTCAAGGCTGGGCAGCTTGCCAGCGTGCCAAGAGCAATCTAAGTTGACTTAGAGACAACGATAGAAAACAAGAATTGATGTAAGGCAACGGTAGACTTAGAATTAAGTAGATGTCCTAAACTTCGGCAAAGCTTTTATTGGAATCGGTAATAGGTAGTCAAGTACATCGTCTAAGCTAGATCGAAGAATATAGATGGGGGATCCGCCCATCCCATACATAAGAACTTTTCTCTACTAATGCTTGTCTTGCTAGCTTATGCAGCTACTGCGATTGCTTTCCCCACAATGGGTAATCGAAGATAGCCTCCGAACTCCATCCGGTAATTCCTGCATTCATCGTAGATTGGAGCTGCCGCCGTTGCTAGAAAATCCTTCATTCATTGTGTGGATAGCAACCTCTAGACGAGTCGGCTTGTAGGTCCACTCGGCTGCACCCAATTTGGTTTGAGACAAAGCAAGCACCGTCACGTAAGGCAAAAGCTTCGACCATATCAAGCTGCATCAGTTACATGCTCACAATATAGGCACATGTGTGACGCCAGCCAGCAAACCCCTCCCCGCATCGCATCACAATCGCTTGCTTCGAGACTGCCTTCTCTTTATTGGATCCATGTCAGATAGCATCGACGGTGATCAAAAGAAACCCTCACGAAGCGGTTTGTTTAAGCCACCTCGTTATTAACACATGACCAATTTCTGGTGCTATAGCATAGTTGGAGGACACATAGCGGCAATGGAAAGGGGCGCGGCCCGTCGTGGTGGGTTTTGAATCTCCTCACTCATGAACTAACTTGTCTCGCTTAAGCCACCAGATATACAGCATCGCAGCAAGTGCATCGCTCAAGCAACAGACATTAGTAGAGGCCACGCCTAGGTCTACTTTGCCACATCTCTCATCCACCTTTGAACCCGATCTGTCAATTGATAACTGCTGTTCGTCGTATCTCAAAGACCAAGGCACTCAGCACCTCCTTAAATGCACGAGCGGAGGCACAAAGCATGCTTTGATATCTTCACGCACCCGTGACTGGTGCACATAATGGATCGATGTTTAGAGATGTGCTTATTTGCTACAGAATCACCCGAGGCGAATACCCATGCAAGGCTCGCCAAGTGAAAATATTTAATACTCGGTAGAGCTAACTTTTCGTAATTGTTCCCAAAGCGCATTAGAGCGTGCCTCCCCACGGGCACCCCAACATTTTGATTGTTCGAGGTCCAGCGTTGATAGGCTGATTTAACTTGAGAGAAAGGAATTACATTCGATTTGTGATGCCGGGTAACTACATCTTCCCTCCCGAATAGATTGGTATACACCCAATGACCATTTGGACATCATCGGCGAGGTAATGCGGCACAATTCATATCCCACCTACCATCAATTGGAGTTGTCGGTTCATCAACCTTGGGCCAGCGAGAATATTTCCCCCTTGGTGTTTTACGAATCTTCATATTGTGACAATTTGGAATCCAAAGGTCATTCCATATATCTATTTGTGAGCCGTCCAAACCGCCAAATATAGCCCAAATTGAAACCTCCACACCGCCCGAACACTTTGCCACGTGAAGGAACTGCCACTTTTCAATCTTGCTTGCGTCGCCCATCCGGGTAATACTTTGCTAATTTTGCACATAAAGAATACAAGTTCAGAAAGGACCACTCAAACCTGTTTTGCAAAAGCGATTGCCAAATTGAAGCTCGCAAATCTACGAACCCCCATACCTCCTTGATTCTTGGGGAGGCACAATTTCCACCAAGCACGCGGTGAATTCTTTTCTTTCCATCCTCATCCCCCCCACCGGTATTCGCGATATCGTGATCTGTCATCCCCTTGCGTATATTTTTCGGATTTTAAAACCATCATCGCAAAAGTTGGTATATGGCTTGAGCAATAGACTTGATTAGGAACTTCCTTTCCTCCTGGCTTAAAGTGTTTCTCCTTCCATCCATTAACTCTCATGCTTATTCTATCAATAAGATGCACAGAAGCAGTCACTTCTATCCACGCCCGACCATTGCCGGTAAACCCAAGTAGGTATCATTCAATGATTCATTAGTGATATTAAGAGCTGAACTCACCTCAATTTTGGTCGGGATCCGTATTTTCAGAAAAGAAGATATTTGATTTATGTTCACTCAATAATTGGCCTGAAGCTTTGGCAATATCGATCTAACAGCCCTCTGAGGCATTTCTCAGTACTCCTGTCGCCTTCATGAGTATTAATGAGTCATCTGCAAATAATAAGCGAGACCAGAGGAGCTCCCCTCTGACTTTGATCCCCCGAAGCTCTCCTGAATCCTCTTTACGATCAAGCAAGATAAACCCTCGGCCACAATCAAGAAAAAAGATAATGGTGACAATGGGTCTCCTTGGCGTATACCTTTGTTGGTGAGAAAGACTCGCCATAGAATTGAATCTGGCCGAGTACTTAACGTAAGATACACAAAAGTATAACTAAGCTTTACCCATCTTGCATCAAAGCCAAGTTTGAGCATCATCTTTTCAAAAAAACCCACTCCACCCCCTCGTCATAAGCCTTATGCATATCCAGTTTTACCGCACACAATCCGTCTTCCCTTCTTCTTCTTAATAGCATGAATGCATTGCGTAGGCTATCAAAATATTGTCAAGTGATGAGCACCGCCAAAGACAAAAGCACTTTGGTGCCCACTGATAACATCTGGAAGAATGAGCTTCATTCTATTTGAAAGCATCTTAGGATATCACCTTGTATATTACGCCATAAGCTGATCGGGGCCGGAACCGAAAACTCTATCTGGGCTATCAATCTTGGGAATCATCACTATAGTAGTCTCATTCCAGCTGCCCGAATATTAGCAAGAATTCCGCGGCATGTAGAACCTCCTTCACAAGATCATCACCGAGCATGTTCCGAACCTCTTATAAAAGATGGCGTGAAGACTGTGCGGTCGCGGGGCTTTAAGATCCCCGATTGCAAATAAAGCTTTCTTAACTTCCTCTCGAGTAAATGGATTGCTGGTAAAGATCCGCTCATCTCCGTTTGTTACCTTTTTTTTAGTCTACCGCACCCAACACCGAAGGATCAATCACCGGATTCTCCGCTTGGAATAAATGGGTGAAGTAATTCTCCACCATTGAGCACATCGTATTCCCATCTTCATGTCTAACTCCATGGTCATCCACAAGACACGAAACTTTGTTCTTTTTTCTTCCTACTCGAGGCATACCGTTGGAAGAACTTTGTGTTCGGTCTCCATGTTTTTTAACGGTTTGCTCGTGCCCATTGCACCCATGTTAGCTCTTCTTGTTCCATAAGAAATTCTATTGGGACCAAGGCTCCTTCTCGGCCAAGAACACCCTCATCCACACGTCTCTACGCAATGTCTCTAGCTCTTTTTGCATCCTTTAATCCTATTCGTTAGGACCTTTAAGGACCTCCTTATCCCACACATGCAGCTCTTCATGGACATCAGCTTTTTGCATAAAAGTCGAGTCCCTCTCCCTTCTTTGCTGCCACACGCCCATGCCGCTTTCACCATCTCTTCCACTATCTCTTCTTTTAACCATCTTGCTTCAAATCTTTTAACATACCTCACCGATACCAGGACCAAGTTCCACAAGATCAACTATGACCGGTCGCTGGTCCCACCCTAGTCATCTCGTCATTCTTCACCTTGGTCAAGTAATAATTCTGCTTCAGTTTTCATTCGCAACACCTCATCAAGCCTTTCACGAATTTTGCCTGTTAGGTGAAAATGTCTCCTAAAAACCTGCATCGAAAGGCCACAATGAGTTAGTGCATCACCGAATGCCCGTGATATGCCGCAGCCTCCTTGGTCTCCTCCTTCCTTTTCATAATTAAAATAGAATCTCATTAAAATCCCCGCGATCATCTATTAGGGTACCATACGAAAGCATGCAAACGAAGAGTCTCCTATGTCATCTCCCTTGGTCCTAAGTCAGTTCACTATAGATGCCGATACCCATTCAACCCCCATCAATCAAGACATCAATGAAGTATTTAGAGACATCCCCGAACTAGCGCTGGATATCTTTTCTCTCCACATAAACAACAAACCTCCACTTCTCCCATCACTCATGGATGATGAAGTGATCAAACCATAGCTTTCATCAATCTTCGGGCTTGGCTTTCCCAAATGTGTTTCGCATGTAAAAACACATCTAAGCTTCTCATGCTTCGATATCCAAAGCGCGCTCTCCCGCCCGGCACTTGCGAGGCCAGCCGCAGTTCCCATGCTATGAGTTTCATTGCTCCCGGTCACTCTCCTCGAAGGAGAGCGCCCGATCTTAAGTTTGTACTTGACATAGCTTTTATCCTCCCCTCCATCGTTCCTCCTTGGCCTTTTCTTCTCTTGTTCCTTGTGAGGACTTACGGTAGCATCCTTCAGAGCAGGATTTTCCAAGAGGCTCACCCGCATGGCTACCCGCCCCGCCTCCATCAACATCCCCGATTCCCCCAAATCCCCGGTCGATGTACTGCTATGCGGGTTTTCCTATTCCCCCTTATCGGTATCGATAATCCATATCATCCTCCAAGCCATCACTTCTTCCACCCCCTCTTCCCTCGACCTCTCCCTCGTCCTTTCCTCTACCACCTCGGGTATCATCCCTACTCGGTATGGTCTGCAAAAAGGGGCTCGCAGCCAATCACCCCACTCCCAACTTTCTTTGCAATGGGTTCCATCGCCACATTCAGTAACATCGCGCCCCATGCAAATCACGTAAAAACAAAAAGACCGGCAATTTCTCATACCGAACTGTGTACTTATCCGCTTTTGAGGGTGATAGTTACCACATGCACCAATGGCTTCTTAAGGTCGAAAGCAAAACCCCAGCACGGAACGGTGTAGGATTGATCTTTCCTCATTCACCAGCACCGCACCTGACATCAATTTCTTTTCACTACTTTTTCGCCAACCTTCTTCTTCATGAGCCCCTGAACCCCCGAATTCTGTCCAAACCGGGATTGTATCCAACTTGTAAGTGCTAAAATTTGAGAATCCATCATATTCTTTCCATCACAATTGGCGCATTCTAAAACAGCCATGGACTTCCTTCCATCACCCTAGACCAGTCACCAAGACAATGGAGTTGTGCTAAGAACAAATTTGGACCGACATCTTGAAGGTCACCTCTTCGCGAAAGAGCCCGTTGCCTCGCTGTAATCGAACAACGCAGCATGACTGAATGGCTTCGTCGCTGTGAACCCTAAAAGGGCGAGCCAAATGGATCTCCTTCACTAGCTCTTTCATATTCCCCTGTAGAGATCAAGGTTGACTTCCTCCCTCCTCCCCCCAGATTCAAACCTTCTATTCTCTCCTCCGAGTCGGCCTCCTTCCATCATCTCCCGCCTCCAGAAGTCGTGCCATGCACGGCCTCCGGTGATGCCCAGGACCCCAAGCAGAGGTAGGGGCACCGCACGGGAGGATGATTTGGGTGGCGGAGGATCTCGACACTTTCTTGGGGACGGCCGCCGCCAGAGGAATAAGAAACCCAGCAGAGGGTTAATTGGCCCTCACTTGCTTAATTGCTTTTATTAAGTAGATGTCCTTAATTAGTCACACTCGTTATGCGGTATAGGATCCAGATTCATGACCCATATTTATATGAGTTCAAAACAAATTATGTCTAGTGATGATTGAAATAGAGTCCAATTCAAGACATATTGAGATTTGTATTTCTATTTCCTTATGCGACACGGACTCATATATGACACATGTTGATATGAGTTAGAACAACCTAGCAATAATACAGAGTCCAACCACTAGAGGTATTAATTTTTTTGTTACAACACACATACATGTTTTTATTACAACACACATACATAGTCACACACTTAAGCTGTATCCTTTGTTAGAATGAAAAGAATGAAATTAATTAATTAACTGCATATTATTCTGTCGTAAATCACACATCTCGACTCATTACGACAGCAATTTGTTAATTAATTAGTTTGTGTGTGTACACGCTATCGCGCATTACGCACCAAATACTACTCTACAAGCTCTGGTCATTGGGAAACGTACATTAGGAATAAGAAAACAGGAGCGAGTTTGACGACGACTGAAAGACCATGCATGCGGAATTGCCGATATTCATAGAGTGCTCCCTCCGTTAGTCTTTTTCAGCTTTTTGAAGGTTAAAATATCTTAAGTTTAATTAGAATTATAAAAATTTACAAAAAAATTATGACATCAAATAAATATACTACAAATGTAATTAATAAAAACTAATATTACTTATTTATTATTATATACATAAATGTTATAATTTTAATTTGGTCAAATTTGAAGTGTTTTGACTCTAAAATTTATAAAATAATTTATGTTGAGATGGAGTGAGTAGTTGGTATGACAGGGAGAAGGAACCTGACCGTCAAATTTCAAAGGTAAGAGTAACACAAAAGACCGGAAAACTCGGATGGTCTAGCTAGAACGTCAGACACGCTACGTTCTTGCCCAAGTTGCTTTTGATGAGGGGGAAAAAGTCACACAGGGATTACACATAGATAGAGTGACCTCTATCTATATACTACTAAATATATATCGCAAAGACGAAGCAATATAATGCTATTAATTAATTTGCCACTAATTTATAAATAATTAGGTTTGGAAAGATCAGTAATTCCCATCACTCTCTCATCAGTCGACAATCAGCTGCAACTTGGTTTTCCTTTTTTAGTGTAAAAGTCCACGATACACACATTGCATCACACTTGCGTCCACGCAGACGATACAGTAGATATGAGCAAGTGCTAGGGCTGTTGCTTCCTCGATCCTGCCTATATATACACAAAAGTGCAGAACGAAAAAATGTGGCTAAAATTTTAGCGTCGTCGCTGGTATAATGATTTCAGAAGAAAACTTGTTGACCATATATATGCACACATATGTGGTAGATAGTTCATCGATGTAGTTTCATCACTTCACTTAATAAGTTTTATGTATCTCCTTTAGTTTAATTTGCTTCATGAGCGCGCAACCTGGCCCCTCTAGCAGCACATCACCACGTCGTCACTAGCTCAAGAAAAACCACCACACGATGAGGAGGAAGAGGGAGAGAGCAGGACATCGACATCGAGGCGCGGAAGTGGATCTTGGTCACCGCGAGGAGGCGCGTCGTCGAGCTGCAGCGGGAGCCCGATCCAGCGAGAAAGAGCAATCAAATTAAAGCGCTGCGAGTCGTGGAGTTATTAGAAGAGAGAGAAAGCTATTTATTACCAATGGTCTAGTTTCGTGCGTGCTGGAGCACTATCAAGGAGATAGTCATCTCTCTTTCTAGCTAGTTCGGGCTGGAGCTACTGGCTCTTGATCAAGAGATAATCTTATGCATATATGTTTTAAAGAGCATGTCATGAAGTTATTTATGTTATGATTATTAGAGAGTTGTCGATCCATCTTAGAGTGGTAATATGTTTTCATTCCAAATTATAAGTCATTTTGATTTTATACATCTATTTTGTTACATATATAGATATAATAATATATCTAGATACATAATAAAATAGATGAAACCAAAAAAAATTTATAATTTGAAACGGAGGAAAGAACTAGCCCCTACTATTGAGGGCCTCCTTAGAGCAACTCCAATGGAGCCCCTAAATGTGCTCTCATATTCTAATTTGCGGGCTTCAAAAAAAAAAAACTACTGCAATGGAGCTTTTATTTGGACTCCTATTTTAGAAGACCTCCTAAATTTTAGTTTTAGACCCCCCAATGGGAGGATCCTATCCCCCCCCCCCAGTATAGGGTCTTGGGCTGAGTTGGAGTCAATTTTGGGCCTCTACTTTTACATGCCAAAGATGCAAATAAAAAAAATAGGAGCCTAATTTGCATGTTGGTCCTGAAGTTGCTCTTAGAGGACAATAATGCACGGCGGCAGAGTATTCTTTAGGTAAATATTCTGGAAGGAAGAATATATACTAGCTACAAGGAACATAGTATATGCATAAATAAATACTCCTCCGTATAGGAATTAGATGTCGCTTTTGGACACAAGGTTTGAGTCAAACATTAGAAACATAAATCATGAATAACTTTTAAATTATTGAGTTTGAAAATGTGGAAACCATATGAATAGATTTATCTTGAAAAATATTTTCATAAAAGTATAAATATATTACTTTGTGATGTGCATTTTTATAAAAATATGAAGTCAAAGTTATAATTTGGAGACCATGACGCTGTCCTAAACGTTATCTAATTTCTATAAGAAGGGAGTGTTAATTCTTGGTCGGAGCTTGATGATGTAGATTGGAGGAAGAGGAAGAGACATATGTCCTACGGTAGAAACCAGGCCATATAATGAAGTGATAGTTTTTTTTTTTTATAAGACTGAAGTGATCGTTGAATTTGAGGGTGGTATCTGCAACAGTTAGTAGCGCACTAATAATCGATGATGACAATATATGACGATGACACGGGACACATGCAAGCACCACTGTGAGACCGATCGATCGATCAAACATGTGAAGCACATGCATGCATGAGCAAACACCTCGATCGCCACAGCCGCAGAGACGATCGATCGATGTGGCTCGCTCGCCACAAAAAGATGCCCCGCTTCAATTTGGTTGACATATACACGACACATTAAACCAGACTGCGCCACCGAAATGTGCAGAGTCGAGAATAAATCCCGCTTGATTGTACTCCCTTCGAAAAAAGAAGTCGTTTTAGATAAATGTTTGGGTAAATATTGGGAACATAAATCATGAATAACTTTTAATTTGTTATGTTTAAAATTGTGAAAACCATATGATTAGATTTGTCCTGAAAAATACTTTTATAAAAGTATAAATATATCACTTTGTGATGAATATTTTACAAGAATATAAAGTCAAAGTTATACTTTGGGAGACCGTATTGTTATTCTAAACGACTTCTATTTTCAATATAAAGGAGTACTAAGGTGCGCCCCGTGGCTTTCACACATACACTCTCATCACATGCATGTTGCATTCAAAAGAACATGTTGCAAGCATGCATATTCGATCGTGCAGGGACGACGCACCTAGCGATATATAGCGAGCCAGCCAATGCAAGAACCAGGCCACGCCCTTGTTTTTCGGACGGTGCCTGCGCGCTAGTGCACTAATGATGAGCAACGAATATAATGAATGCAAACCAATGAAGAATTTTGTGCTGCTGTGAATGAATGAATAATAGATCATCAATATATAGTGGCATTTACATCATCGGATATGTATGATGGGGATACGTCGTGTCGTAGGAGTATATGTGCCGCAGGCCCGCAGCACAGCACGACGACCCGATCGACACGGCAATGCATGCATGTGTGGTACGTACGGTGGTCTCTCTTGTCTGGTGCGCATACATAGACAGACGTGACGACGACTACGGATCGGAACAGTCTTCAACCTAGCTAGCTAAACATCGACTATAGTGAATGTCAACGTATAGTAGTGGAGGCGTGTGTACTGTGTACTGTGTGTCATGTCGCATGCACTGGCCCGCCGCTAGCAAGCAACGTCTGGCCGAGTGTCCTCGTTGCACCTGCGACGGTCGTCTCAAGAAAAAAAGACCAAAAATTGATCGTGATTTATTAGCCTGTCTTCCCAATGCAAGAACACGTCTGTTGTGTTTCGTTAGGAGGAGAAGGGTCGAAAGAACTGCAATACACAATGCAGCTAACCCACAACGACGCAGGTTATAGAGATGAGCCTTTTACTTATATACCATTAAAAAAAGTAGATTAAATCTATATTTGGTCTCTCAACTTTTGGCTTTGTGTAATTTTAACCCTAACTATTAAACCGTCTAAATTTGACACCTCAACTATCAAAACCGTTCGATTTTTACCCCGAAGACGTTGGTTTGAGTGGGTTTCAAATAGCTCTGGGTGCCCAAATTAGAAAAAAAAATCAAGAGTTTAGGGGCTCAAATGAGTTAACCAAGTAATTTTTATTTTTTAGATATTTCTCAATTTTTTATATATCTATATTTTTTCTAAAACATAAGACCTTCACATAGAATGCTAGGACCGTATATCATTTCAAATAAAACAGATCTCATCATGATCAATAACTTCGGTTTTGGTAATTTCTTCATCCGAGTTTATTTGAATAATTTCAAAAATGAATTTTAAAAATATGAGAACATAAAAAAAATTTAGGAACATAAATGATTTCAAATAAAAAAAATGTCATCAACTACAAATTACATCTACAACTTTGGTTATGGTCATTTCTTCATCAGAGGTCATTCAAATAATTTAAAATTTTTAAATTTGAAAATATAAGAACTTCAAAAATATAGATTATGTTTTAAATAAATCCATATTTCTATTCTGAACAAAAAAAATCCAATAGTGTTAATACAATAAATATTTACCAATAAGTAAAGATAAAAGTACAAAAAATCATAAATAAATATCATACTTTATTATGTCTATTTTTTGTCCCTTAACTTTGCTTTTTTCTAACTATGACACCTCAACTATTAAAAGTACTTAAATTTTACCCTGAGGTAGTTTTATGTTTTTTTCGACAGCTTTAAGATCAAAATTAAACGATTTTGATAGTTAAGGTGTCAAAGTTAGATGGTTTTGTAGTTTGGGGATTAAAATTAGACTAAGTCGAGAATTGAGGGGGTAAAGATAGACTTAATCCTAAAAAGTTGGTAATCTTGCTGAAGGCACTAAAAAGTTCGGATCTATCAGCAAAAGATACAAGTTCAGGATAAATTTTCTTCCCAAGCCATTCCGTTCATGCTCCGCTTGTTTTCCGGCGTTTGGGACCCCCCCGACATAAGGGTCCGGTCCGTGTAAATGTCTTACATACCCTTTCCTCTGTCTCCTGCGTAGTGGGGCCAAGTAGCTGTTCCCTCTCCACGGCAGAAATGGAGAGAGACAGAAATGGAGCAAGGGCACGGCGGCAGCACGCAGAGAAGGAGAGAGAAAGGGAGCAAGGAGAGAGCGAGCAGGTGGCGCTGCACGCCGGCTCGGGCGGGCCGGGCAAGAAGCGCGGAGCTCGCAGCCGCAGCTGGGTTCCCCGGGGCGCGCTGGTGCCCGGGGGCACAGCGGGCGGCGCGGCTCCGCGCGCTTCCTCAGCGCACGACGCATGCGGGGCGCAGCGCGTTCGGTGGCAGAGCGCGCAACGCAGGGCGGCGTGGTCACAGCGGCGCGCGGGTGGCATGGCGAGCACGCGCGACAACATGAGGAGATGGAGGAGAGGGATGGCCAGAGGTTGGGGATGACCGATGTGTGGGTTGACAGAAAAAGAAGGAGATGGTGGGACCTAGTTGTCACTCGACTCAGGGCATTTAGAAGTTTTTGCAACATAGTTTGACAATCGTTAAGTAGAAAAAGTGACAGAATGGGCGGGAGAAAAATTTCTTCGAACTTACGCCGATAGATCAAACTTTTTAGTGCCTTCAAATGAGATTACGAATTTTTTAATGGCACAAGTAAAAGGCTCTATAGAGATAATGGTCAAGAACCTAAGCGACAAAAAAGAAAAGAAAGAAATGTGGCAGTGAGAGATCCTCAACCTTGCAAAGGAAAATTACATCCATGCAAGGCTAGCTGTCAATGTGAGAGAAGAAGCCCACAGGCACAAAAGCATATCCACCGAGAAGAGATGACATTGGAGGCAAAGTACCCAACCGAGCAAGAATTTCTAGTAAAACGGCAGCAAAGTATCCGCCAGAATCAATGCAACGAAGTATTCACAAGTATGGGGTCCATCACACACACTCAACAACAACTACCTGATCGAGGGCAATCCTAAATCGATGTTGGCGACAAAGTATCCGCCCGAGCATAGCAACAACAGAACATTTCACTGCAAAAGAACCAAACAACAACAGAACATTTCGCTGCGAAGAACCAAACAACTCAGGCAGTACGTGGCAACACCAACTAGGGCTAGCCAGACCAAAGCAAAGAGGAGGTTGAAGCACACATATGCACAGCGTAGAAAGGAACAACTCCGGCGAGAGCAACAGGAGGTGCGTGGGCTGGGCTGGAGAAGCGCTGCAGCGAAGCCTTCAGTAAGGAAATTGAATTCTGCGGACGCTAACAATGCTAGCAGACATACACGAATAGGACCTTCGTCCACAACATGCATCTAAGGAATAAAATTTCGATGATGCCTCCAAGAAGGTAGATAGCTTTTGAAACGAACTAGGTATTACAGAAACGATTCAGTAATTCAGACGCCTACATGCAGGCATATACACACCATTATTATTATATTTATATTATCACAAGCAAGCTAGAAATCATGCATGTACGGCCTGCATGCATACATGTTGCTTTGCTGTGGTTGATAGATGTAGCTAGCTCGCTAGAGCCCGTGACCCATCAGATAGCTGCTAGTGTGGAGGCCGGGACCGGGAGAGCGTCCAGGTAGCCTTGGACGGTGATGTAGCTCATGCCCGGGTACAGCTGCGTTGCATCCACGTCATCCTCATCCTCCTCCTCCTCTGTCGTCGTCTTCTTCTTGTTCATCGGTCCCGGAACCGGCGGTCCCCGGCCGGCGGCGATGAACGTGGCGTGCACGATCGCCAGCTGAAAATTGAGTGGAAACGGGGACTCTGCATATATGCATGCCACAACACAACACACGCGAGTCTGAAAATTGAGTGAAAATTGAGCGTGCATGCCGGCACACGCGGCAATCATATAATTGATTATAGCAGGATCATCTCGAATCGACGACAAGCCAGCATGATCACTTCTTTGATGAGTAGCTAGCAAGCTCTTGTTGGTTCCATGCATAGATCGGCAACATATATATATATGCATACCTTGTATTTTGTTGAGCAGCTCTTGTTCAGCAACATAGTGCCTGTGGAGGGGCCTGCCGATTTTGTCCTCCCAAAGAGAGACGAGTTGGTCGAGGGAGCATAGATTGGTTGGAGGGCACACGTGGAGTATCTTGTTCAGTGTGCGGGGATCGTCCGCGGCTTTGATAGCCACCCGGCTCATATCTTCCTCATTCACGAACAACGCTTTGAACAATCGGAACACGCAGGACGATGTTTCATTATCTATGCATGTATCTATATATATAGATAGATATGTACATTCATCATGTAAATGCATATTTATATGTATATGTATATACTACCTTGTACTTGTCCATCGCCGAAGATGGTGGCCGTGGTGTCCGGAGGGCCGTCTGCCTGAGGGTCCCCGGCTCTTGGCAGCAGGAAGCCCTGCGCCCAGTAGCTGCAGACGATGGTGTGTGGAATCCCTGCAGCTTTGAGAGCATGGCGGACGCGGACTTTGGCCCCGAGGATGCTCCTGGCCGGCTCCACCATGTGCTCCGCCGCGTGCGCCACGTCGCAGCCGTATTCAGAAGGCAAGAACCGCTTAACATTGCCTGCTTGTTTTATGGCGGCGACAATCCTGAGCTGACTCTCCACCTCCTCCGGCGAGCTGTGGCCGACGGCGGAGATGACCACGTCGCCGGCCTGCTTGATGGCCGCCACCAACGCCTCGCCATCATCGTCGTTGATGTCCCCCTGCATCATGCATTCGTTGCACGCATGTCTCTTACACATGATGAGATGATTGATGAGAGATAAGTGAGGAGAGAGAGCTGATGATGAGCACGCTCGTACGTAGATAAGGCTTGCCCCTCTGCTCTTGAACGCCTCCAGGAGGCTGGCCTTGTCGGGGTTCTTGACGGCAGCGGCGGTGGCAGGGCGGACGAGCACGGCCGTGGGGTGGCCGGCGTCGAGGCTCGCCGTCACCAGGTGGCGGCCGATCATCCCTGTACCACCGATCACCAGAATCCTCGTAGCGCTACTGCTATTAGTCATCAGCGGAGGAGCCATGTCTCTCATGACTCTCTATCTTTCTTCTGCGGGCGTATATATAAACAAAAGAAAGTTGTTTGCAGCTAGCAGCTAGGTACTAGGTACGCTGCAAGCCTGCAGCTGCAAGCAATATGTATAGAGTAAGTAGGAGTACTGTGTGTAATACTAGTTGAGTTACACTAGGGCCTTGTTGAATTACACTGCAATACTATACTAGTTGAGTTACTATACACTAGGAGTACTGTGTGTAATACTATACTCATCGTGCGCAAGTTGCAAGTTTTTCCACTCTCTCTCCATCACATCAATTTGTACCTGTATATATAGAGCATTAAATGTAAGTAAAAAAATAACTAATTATACAGTTTAGTTGTAAATCACGAGATGAATCTTTTGAGCCTAGTTGGGTCACGATTGGACAATATTTGCCAAATATAAAACGAAAGTGCTACAGTTGCTCAGATTGCAGAAACTTTTAATCCGAACAAGGCCTAGGGAAAAATACTACCACACGGTTCTCTCATGTCTTAACTATACATAATATACCTTGCAAACTTCCCTATAGGGCTTTGGATTAGGGACAAGTTCAGGAATGTGTATATGACTTTTTGTGTTGTATAACTTGGTGGCGAGAAAAAGACATTTGAAATGGAATCTTGCCCAACATGGTGTTTTTCACAGCTTTTATGAACCAAAATGTTCTGCCTCCGAGAATAAATCTTTATGCAAACTATAATTAATTAACTCTCTTTAGGGTAAGATAAATTTTTTAGTAATTCTTAATTACGAGTGTAAATTTAACCAAGGACAACCTGATCAAAATAAATTTGTTGTCCGGCCTTTAGAGCATCTTCATAGTCTTTTTTTAAACACACTCACTAAATCCTTATCTAGATTGATATTTGAACAAGGGCCTGCTTGAATAAGGTAGGACTAGTTAGTAGTTACACAAACTATAGCTAAAAATTACTACTATAGCTAAAAATTACTTGTTAGCCCCTCTGTGGATGGGCTAAGGCTAATTTTTTATATAGCTTGCTAACTAACAATTAGCCCTTCATATTCAAACATGCACTAAAAATTGCTCTATATCCTTCCACCCTCCTATAACCTCTCTATATCTTGTGCATCTAAGAGATAGCCCTACTCTCTAAATTTGGCTAGCAAGAAATCATAAATAGATGATGACAATATTTAGAGATAGAGGTGAATCTATGTTGTCATTAGAGGAGTGCAAATACATCCTCCTATAACCTCTATATCTTGCGCCTTCTAAAGCTGTCTGCACTGGATACGCTGTCCAATTATAGAGGAGGATTTTAGCGTGAAAACGGCCTGCAGCGTGATACTGGATGATGCGATACGCTATGCGAAGTCATCCGCTATATTTAACTTTGTGCCGTGTGTACGGTAAAAGCCCATGCGGGGCCTGCGCTCGTCTTGCGCGCTTGTGTGACCGAGGAAGGAAGGGAAAAAGTAGAGAGAGAGAGCATGCAGGGTGAGCCCACTATTTCAACTCAATAAAAATGTTATAACTCACAAACCAAAAAATCAAATTAAATTCTAATTACATCATTGAATTCGTTTCAATAAATCCTTCAAAACAAGATCTCGCATGGATATATTTAAATAAAATTACAAGTGGACCCCACTGATGGTAGTTGGTATAGAGTATGAGATATAGATGATGATGATGAGTGCGGAAGAAAGATGTATAGAGGAAAGAATCTTGATGACTAGGATGGATAGAGGATGGATTTAGAGGATGATGAGTGCGGACAGCCTAAGGTAGGCCTTGAACCCCCGGCTAGGTTCCCATCTTCGGTGCTTGTCTCTTGCGCTTGCATGCACAGGGTAAGGAGAAACTAGAGCTAAGTTCTACCTTTATTGAGGGAAGGGGGTGGGCTTCGGACCCCATAGGGCGGGCCTCGTAATAGGTCCACCTCCAAGAACATTTTGATTTTCAAAGGCGGGACTCCGTTAATAAATTTTAGGAGGCACTTATTTTTTCTTAAATGCCTTCGTAAATCGATTTTTTTGAGACGGTTAATTGGTGACAGCGTCGGTTAATCCCATGCATATGGAAGCTGTTAGATTTTTGCAAATGTCTCGTTTAATAAAATGTCACCGTCTTGTAAAATGTTTTCTAACATGAAAGCCTTTTTTACAAAAAGCAAGATCATTCGTAACACGTGTAGATGTAAACTAATCATTGACATGGCTCACCTCATCTAAGCTTCTTATTACTAACGCGTAACTAACTTATTAGCATCTAACAAACTACTAACCTAACCTATGCTGCAAACCGCTAACAACATTATCTAATCTAAACTAGCAGTAGGACGCGTGACGACTAACCAACCACCAGCTAGCTACCACATAACAAACTATATATACTACTATAACCTAGGAAAAAATGTGGCAAACTGCGGGTAATAATATTATCTAACCCAACACGACTATAAATCAAAAGGAATTAAGTGATTTCACCTTTTGTTAATCAAGAGATGGCCTATTTGTATTGTATTGTGTAATGCAAATTTCGTACTCCTCGCAGCCGCTCGCCATCCGCTTCCGCGGGCCTATTCCCGCGCGTCGCTCGTCCTCCCACGCATGCGTCGCGTGCATCATTATATTTTTTTTCCCGGAATTAATTAAGTTCCAGCTGCCTTGCACTCCGAACGAGTTGCAGGCTCGCGCAATATAATCGCGTGCATGGAAGAGATCACAAGAAGGTTTCTGTGTTGACTTTTTTTCTAATAAATTTAAATTTTGATGGACCATGTTCCGCTCACAGATTGGCAATCGTCGTGCGTGTACTGTATTGGACACCGACGTTTCGTTTCGCACGGAAATCGTGTTACTCACTCACAGATTATTGAAATCCTACCTGTACACAACCACCGATTCAGACCACGAGCGCACGCATGCGCATCTTGATCTATGTATATAGAATGGAAAGAAAAAGCTTGTTTTCTTATAATAATGGAATGTTCGGCAGGACTTATAGGCCAACTAAGCCAAAACATTATAGAAATTTTCTATAAGAAAATTATACTCTTGACTTCTTAGCTGAAGAAGCGTTGTCCACTGCTTTCAATTGGGGTTCTCGTGGTCATGGAGCATCCACGCACACCATCCATCTAGGGCGACTAGGAGCTTAGCAGACCACAACAAAATCCATATATTATTATTCTTGCAATTGCAATTCCGTTCGATTCATTTCAAATAAATATAACTCGATCAAGACTTCCAGAGCAACAGAGACTCCCATAAAATTAAGAGTTTTGACATTGCTTATTATTGCACACTTTGCACGGACCAAAGCTCAGTTAATTGTGGCCGGCCCAAATTATGTATACCATCTTGATATTGATAATATACCCGAGCGCCTCTCCCTGCGTCACTCATGAAGGAGAACTAATCCAAGCATTCTGTCCAGCAACTCTTACCTGAACCAGTGCACTCGATCAGTCTGTGTGCTCTGAGTCTGACGGACAGGTAGGCCATTTTGAACGCACGCAAACAGCTAGCCATTCTGCAAACGATATCATCACTATACCACATAGAGCAACTATCTTCCAAGACTAGCTCCTCCTATTAGAGTACGTAATCAACTTCTTCAAAAATCAGATGCTGCGCGCAAGGACATGGGCATAACTTGAATCTCTCATGCTCATCTTCCTGCGATGCAACAGGACAACAAACAACAAAAACGTGACTGTTGCAAACCTTCCTCTTGATGTCTCCATAACGTTAATAATACAAAAGGAATATATATTTCTGGGTTTCTACAACAATTATAAGGGAGAAGGTTGCTTAAATATTACTCTTGAGCATATTTTCCTGACAAAATTGTGCACTCAACATTTTCATAAACAACTAGCCAATATTTGCACCAGATCAAGATCAACAGTGCTGTGTCGTCAGGGTTAAGAAATAACCCGCAGTTACAAACTAATTAAGACTCTCACATTGGCAATCATCTCATCCTATACAGCCAAAAATATGAAAGAATAGTTGACCTGGAAACATATTTGTTAATTCAAATGGAACTCATCAATAACAAGAATTCAAGATATCCGGCCTGTTGTACTTTGACCAATCGCATATTTGCCACAAACGTTTTTATAGTCATTATTAAGAAATCCTTTGGCATTACTATTGTGGTATCTGATGCCATGTTATATCCCTATACGGGCCTGGTGGGATCTTAAATTCAGCTGCTCATCCAAAATTGCAAGTCCACTTGGCTTGGTGGGACCAAAGGCAAGGCAATGGTATTATCAGTCAAACAGACCGTTATCGACAATGAAGCCATAAAGACATGGAGGCATGCAGACAGATGTATTCAATCAAAGAGAATAATAATCATGCGGATTAACGAGCGGATATATATATATGTAGCAAACAAAGTGAAGCTAGTGGTAGAGCGCTTGGTTCATTCAAGCATGGATATCAATACAGTGAAGTGAAGATGTGAGAAAACAGAGTAGCAATAGCAGGAACGAACGATGAGTACTTACTGTGGATGGGAAAGGAGAGGAGGTGCAACTCGAACTCGAACTCGAACTGGGGTATATTATTATGATTATAATATAATACCTGGCCGTAGAAGCCGTGGACGTGCGAGGAAGAAGGCGTAGAAGCCGACGAGGACGGTGAAGGTCCCCATGGCCCAGACGAGCAGCTTCGCCCAGAGCGGCGGCACGATGGCGGCCACCTTGTAGGAGAACATGAGTGTCAGGAGCGTGGAGAGGCCCCACACGCCGTGCTTCAGCTTCAGGCGCTGCTGGTATTGGTCCCTGCGGCGGCGCTCCAGCTCCAGCTCCAGCTCCAGCTCCAGCAGGTGGAGGCAGCGGAAGAGGAGGACGAGGGAGACGTAGGCGACCACGACGAAGGCGACGGCGGAGGGGTCGTCCCCGTCCCAGGAGCGGTAGACGGCCAGCCCACAGTTGAAGGTGAGGAAGGCAAAGCCCAGCGAGGGCACCCACCCCGGGCGGCCGTCGCGGTCCATCCGATCGTCTGTTCGTTGTTGATTGTAGTGCCTCCAGCTCCGGCTTCGAGTGAGAAATTTGTTCATTCACAAAAATAAATAGAGTGAACAAAATTAGGCCCCTATGGATCACAACTGGTTCGCACTCATCAAGTCAATAGAAGTCATCTTCATTCAATGGAGTATTGGAGTATCGTCTCATCGAGCATTGGCTTTTTGAAGGCTCTTCTTCTTCACCGTCAACCGTCATTGCCAGGCAATTGGCATGACAGCCTTCTAATAACAGTACAATAATAACATTAGGGAAGACTGACTTGTTGGACATATTTAAGACCCCATCTTTGTACGTCGTCGTCATCACCTCACCTCCTGTATTGACTTGACTTGCATCAATCCGAGTAGAATAGAACAGATTAGTAAGACACTGCTGCTAGTGCTAAACGCCGCAACAGGCTAGGTACTGGACCCTGCCTTCACTGAAAAACCAATGTACTGAGGTGCTCAAACATGATGCAAACCGTTTTTACATAACCAGTTCGGCTATCTTTCTGGGGGGTTCACAAGTTCAGGCCCTCACACACGAAGCCCTACTTTATTCTACAACAAACCCTTTCAAGAGTGCTCCGACAGCTTGCCATGGTTCCTCTCGGTAAGTTCGTCAACTTATTCACATGCTGTGAACACATACATAAGATCACTGAGACCGATGCAGTGATATACTCATCAAGTATCCTGCAACAGGGCAACAACAAAAAGCAGCATTGCATTAAACCAGCAAATGCGTGGACTTCTCAACAAATTCCTTATAGTTTTTCTTTTTTTTTAAAAAAAAAAAGGGACAGGTCCAGGTACTACATGCCGCTCTTATTATCAATCAAATTCCCCAGACACTGTGCTACACAGATAACTGAAGAAAAATATTTCCAATGGATGGAATATGCTGCAAGTGCAAGCTGTTTACTTGATTTGTCCAGACAGAAAAACAAAGTGTAGAGCATGTAACTTAGTAAGAACAAAGTGCAGAATGGGTATTGCTTATACTTGAGCATACTTTCTGAACAATCATCATTATATGTTCATATTATATATACACTAAAAATACTCCAGAACCTATATGTGTTTTCCATCAACACTTAACTTGAGCTGGTGGGCATTAACTACAAGAAAAGAAACAGTACGAGCAATCGAATCAACATGCTCCCACTGTTTCATCCTATGAAGTCTAACCCATACAATCAAACAGTTGGTCTACAAACAGAACTTTGGTATCTATGAATCCCTTCACCGCCTTGCCAGAAGGCCTTTGGAATGGCAAAAGACTTTATATCCTATTTACCCAAACAAACATAACTAAGCACATCCAATCAAAAAGTTGTAGAAACAGGAAACAGGTCTCAGAACCCAAGGGAAGGCAGTTCTTTCTTCTTTTTTAATTGGTTTAGTACTTCATGTTAGGAAATATATATGACGTATAATTATAAGATGAGATTGGTATGTCTTATTTTTTCTCTCTCTCTACCTCTCCTGCGTTTGAGCATTTTACGATTCCCCATTCTTCATCTTACTCTACATCATACCAATACAGATCCATTCAAGTCTCAAATCAGATGACTCAGCTAGCAACAGTACAGAGTTATTTCCTTTGTTCCAGAAACCAGATATAGCTAGCACAGCAAAGGAACTAAGAACCAGTTTGGTTTCATGTGCCTTATACTGTCACTTCCCCACCATGCAATTTTACCATGACTAACTAAGACTTGCTACAGTATACATGCAACTTCAGACTGAACAATCCCAACCAGCTGATTTAAATCCCACACGAATAACTTGATTGTTTCACATGCAACTGTTGGTTGCCATGCTTCCATCTTCTTTTTCTTGTTCATCCATAAGATTCCCCTCTTGGGATGCAATGGGTCAATCAACAATCCAAAAACTCCAACCTAACAATTCCTCAGACCAGTCAGTACTGGCTGCATGCAGATGTAATCGATTCAATCATGCGGAAGCAAGAGCAGCAAGAACACAAAATTAAGCCTTTGGTCCAAGTCAAGCCAGCAGGTAATGATCTTATAGATTTGCAAGATGTATGTCACCTTACATGGAGCATATTCTTTTCTTTTTTTTATCAATATTTGAGATGGAAGTTTGATTCTTTTTCTTCAGTTATAAGCTTGATCTCTCTCTCGCTCTCTCTACATGTCCCATCTTCCATCTTTCAGAATTTTCAAACTCCATTATCCTAGGTCTTACTCTACAGCATGTCAACGCAGGTTCCCTCCAGTCTCTCGAATCAGAGGACCTTGCTAGCAACACTAATGGTATTGCCTTTGTTTGAGAGAGCAGATATAACACAGCAAAGAAGCTACCAATTCCTATCGATTTGGTTCATACCCTCCAACTTGCCCACCATGTGAGTTTACCATGACTGTTCAGACTTGCACAGTACAGGCTCCTGATTATCATTGTGAAATAACAATCTACAACTGCATTGCTACAGTAAATGCTAGTTCATTCATATGATTACCATTGAGAAGCACCAATCTAAAACTTTGAAGAAATAGCTTAGCAATTTCACAAACAAGGAAAGGGTTAACTACCATGCTTCCATTTAGTTGTTCTTGTTCGTCTAAAAGACTTCCCTCGTAGGAAGGACCCAATCTAGTCTAGCCAATCATGCCAAGTAAAAATAGCAAACAAGAGCACAACATTAAGTCATTGAATCCCAATTTTGTGTCTTGTACAACGTGTGATTGTACCGTGAATGTCTTTTTCATTGGAAAATCTCAATTGCGTCATTTGTTGTTTTTCATCCAAAAGATTCCCTCTTTAGCCTTGGGGGACCCAATCAAGTCAGTCCACAATTACTGAATACCTACCCAGCCTAATAATCGCGGGTCCTGTGAGTACTGGCCGTACGACTGTATGCAGGCAATAAAGCCATGAGAACTGTATGCAGGCTCAAAAGATTCGTCTCGTGATTTACAACCAAACTGTGCAATTAGTTATTTTTTTTTACTTACATTTAAATGCTCCATGCATGCGAATAAAAATTGATGTGATGGAGAGAGAGTGAAAAAACTTGGAACTTGGATGCAATCTAAACAAGGACCAGGTCATTGGTCCAAGTCAAGCCAGTAGATGCAGAGTATTTGTTGTGATGTCTGAACAGATCCAAGTCAAGTCAGCAAAGATGGAGTCATTGTTAAACGACAGATCTAACAAAGTGAAGTCTAGTAGAATCTTCACTGAGTATTGAGTAACATAACATAGTGGAAGATAACCCATGAGAGCAAGCAAATCAAGATGATAGCAGTGCTTCGTACTATATTTAACTTGAAACAATTAGACAATCAACCTAAGAAAATACTCCCTCCATCCTAAATATAAGGGATATTGAGTCGACCTTAAGTTTGATCAGGGTTTATAACCAAAGGGGAGGCAGTTTCTTTTTCTTTATTTTATCATAGCCAAAGCTGATCAGTATTGAGAGGTTGCTCGTTTAACAGGATTTCAAGTTAGAAAATATGTGACGTAAAATCATAAAGCTTGATATCTCTTTTTGTCTCTATGTTCCAGTATTTTAGAGACTCCCCCGTCCTTCATCTTACTCTGCAGTGTCTAAACACAAACACCAGTCTGTCAAACCGGATGGACTAGTAGTATCCTCGTACAGCCCAAGCTTCTTCTAATCTTCACCGGAAATTCCTTCTAATTCCTATAGGGAAGTCCCAACCATGTTGTGTAAAACCTGTACATGCAAGGGTTGATTCAGTTTTTGTTGTTCATGTAAAAGCCTCCCCAGTTGGGAGCAGACCCAGACCCAGACCCAATCAAGTCAAGTCAGTCAACAATTACAAAATCCGGTTCCTAACAATTGCTGGGAACCTGTCCATGGTGGTTCGTATGGAGTGGAGATGTAGTCAAGTCAACGATGCTAGCTTGCTCGATGCCAATAGATAGCAAACAAGAACACACAAGTCTTCGGTCTAAGTCAAGCCGGCAGAATGGCAGATGCAGGTACGAGTCTATGTTGTGATGTCTGAGCAATAATCTAAGTCAAGTAAACGACCGAGGATGGAAGCTGCATCAGTCACTACTCACTAACTAGTAGTACAAGTATAAAACAAGCAGGGATCGGAGTACCATGAGATGTTGGCGAAGGAAGTGAGTGATCGGTCAGGGCTCCTCCGGGCGGGCGACGAAGAAGGCGTAGAATCCAGCGACGATGGTGAGGATCCCCAGGGCCCAGACGAGCAGCTGAGCCCAGGGCGGCATCATGGCGGCGACCTTGTACGAGAACATGAGCGTGAGGAGCGTGGAGAGGCCCCAGACGGCGAGCTTGAGGCGCCGGTCCCTGCGGCGCTCGAGCAGGTGGAGGCAGCGGAAGAGCAGGACGAGGGCGGCGTAGGCGGCGAGGACGAAGGCGACGGTGTAGGGGTCGTCCCAGGAGCGGTAGACGGCCATCCCGCAGTTGAAGCTGAGGAAGGCGAAGCCCATCGACGGCAGCCAGCCCGGGCGGCCGTCACGGTCCATGGCCGCTTGCCGGAGCGGACCGGCGGCGGTGCAGATCTGCCGGCGGAGCCCCGATTGGGATGGGATTTTTCGGCCCCGATGCGCTGCCGCTGCGCGTGACGGCGTGAGAGAGCAAGTGGTTGGACCACACACGGCACAGACGCGGTTTTGCAACCATCGTGCCTCGCACGTGACTGGCCAGTGGCCGCCTCACCGCACTTCCCTTCCTGCTCTAGTGCTCTGCCTCTGCTACTTGTTGCTCTGCTTCGTCCTTCTCCTTCCTTCGTGTAGTGCAGCAGTAGTGTCTGCTCGTCGTGGAAGCCCTGCTCGGCCCTTCTTCACGCTCATGCTCTCGTGCAAGATCGCCGCCATCCTCATGCCAGCTCTCTGCTCCGCAGCGCGTCTCAGGTCATGGCGATCCTCACCATCCGCGGGATGGATTCCACGCCTTCTTCTTCACCCGTCCGGGTCCGGGAACAGACGAGACGCCCCGAGCTTGATTGACTTTTGCTTCAAAGTCCACGCGCCGAGATGGTATGGTATTCATCCTCCCTCACCCCTGCTATTCTCTGTGTTTATTACGAGTAGTTTATTGCTTTTTCGTTAAATTTGATGCCTTCACTATAAACAGACAGACAGTTGTACTCGAACCCTGTCCATCCACTAGATGGATGTTTTGCTTCGTTGGGTTTTGGTAAGCTCGGTTCCTGGTATTACTATTCTATCGTACGAACACAAGATTCTATTCTAATAATAATGCTGAATGGCTTCGTCTAATTTTATTTATTGAAAAAATAATATTTACTTGCAGCTCGTTGTCACCCTAACATTTAGTAGCCCTATTATATTCCTGCTGCTTGTTGTCATCGTCACATTAATCTTTAGTCTTTCCACTTAAGTCTAGTCTGACATTCCATGATGGATGTTAGCCTTATCATGCCATACTGGCAACAAAAGGCAAGGAGATGATAGCCTCGTAGTATGTAACTAACACTCCATCTAACATAGTGTTGAAGAAGTTATAGTGTACTGCGTTCTAGCAAAACAGCTCTCCCTCTTCCTTAGTAAACGTTTTCTCCGAGGCAAAGTAAGGGTTGTGGGGTCATAGAAAAAAAGATGGCTAGTCCTAGGTAGAGCTTAACTTTATGTTGAGGCTAACATTGATGTATGTTTTCATTGATTGTGCCCTTATATGTCTGTTGTTGCACGAATGGCTAATTTGGGCACGACGTACTTGTTCGGTCCTGCTTTGTTTCTTCTTATTTTAAGTTATAGCCTATAGGTGGAAGGCGCATGCAGCATTCTTCAAGTGGAGCTTTGATTACAAGCAAGTGCTCGCCAGCATTTCTCACAAACGCAAATGGCGTATTAGCAGTCAAGTGCCCTACACGATTGATGGTTTTGTAAATCTGTATGTGAAACCTAGACTGAATGTTTGTTTGGTACACACGGCTACGGCTAAAAATTAGTCTACATCCAAGTTGGCACTCCACGTCAGCACAGTAGGCATGGGGAAATGGGATTTGGACCCTGATGACACGGTAAAACAAGTTTAGGGATCCAGATATGCAATTTGAGAGTTCCGGGACCTAGATGAGAACTCGGGACAAGTTTAAGGATCCAGATATGCAATTTGAGAGTTCCGGGACCTAGATGAGAACTCCGGACAAGTTTAAGGACCGCCCGTGAAATTTACTCTTTATTTTATTTTTAAATAGTAAACGTATCCACGTATCGGGTTTTTTAGAAAATTGCCGTATCGGCGTATCCGTATCCTTCCGATACCGATACACGTATCCGTATCCGTGTAACTTAGGTTCCTTCCAGTCTCTCGAATCAGAGGACCTTGCTAGCAACACTAATAATATTTCCTTTGTTTGAGAGAGAGCTACCAATTCCTATCGATTTAGTTTCTTATGCTTCGTACCCTCCACCTGCCCACCATGTGATGTTACCACGACTGTTCAGACTTGCTACGGTACATGCTCCTGATTATCATTGTGAAATAACAATCTACAAACTGCATTGCTACAGTAAAATGCCAGTTCATTCATATGATTACCATTGAGAAGCCCCAGTCTAAAACTTTGAAGAGATAGCTTGGCAATTTCACAAGCAAGGAAAGGGTTAACTACCGTGCTTCCATTTAGTTGTTCTTGTTCATCTAAAAGACTTCCCTCATAGGAAGAACCCAATCTAGTCTAGCCAATCATGCCAAGAAATAGCAAACAAGAGCACAACATTAAGTCATTGAATCCCAATTTTGTGTGTCTTGTACACCGTGTGATTGTACTGTGAATGTCTTTTCATTGGAAAATCTCAATTGCGTCATTTGTTGTTTTTCATCCAAAAGATTCCCTCTTTAGCCTTGGGACCCAATCAAGTCAGTCCACAATTACTGAATACCCACCCAGCCTAATAATTGCCGGTCTGTGAGTACCGGCTGTTACACTGTATGCAGATCTAGTCAAGGCAATAAAGCCATTTTCCTCAAAAAAAAGGCAATAAAGCCATGAGAACTGCAAACAAGAGGACAGGTCTTTGGTCCAAGTCAAGCCAGTAGATGCAGAGTATTTGTTGTGATGTCTGAACAGATCCAAGTCAAGTCAGCAAAGATGGAGTCATTGTTAAACGACAGATCTAACAAAGTGAAGTCTAGTAGAATCTTCACTGAGTATTGAGTAATATAACATAGTGGAAGACCACCCGTGAGAGCAAGCAAAATAGCAAATCAAGATGATAACAGTGCTTCGTACTATATTTAACTTAAAACAATTAGACAATCAACCTAAGAACATACTCCCTCTGTGCTAAATATAAAGGGATTTTGAGTTGTCCTAAGTTTGATCAGGGTTTATAACCAAAGGGGAAGCAGTTTCTTTTTCTTTATTTTGTCATAGCCAAAGCTGATTGGTATTGAGATTCGAGAGGTTGTTCGTTTAACAGGATTTCAGGTTAGAAAATATGTGATGTAAAATCATAAAGCCTGATATCTCTTTCTCTCTATGTATATCTCTATGTTCCAGTATTTTAGAGACTCCCCGTCCTTCATCTTACTGTGCAGTGTCTAAACACAAACAGCAGTCTCTCAAACTGGATGGACTAGTAGTATCCTCGTACAGCTCAAGCTTCTTGTAATATTCACCGGGAAATTCCTTCTAATTACCATTGGGAAATGCCAACCACGTTGTATAAAACCTGTACATGCAAGGGTTGGTTCACTTTTTGTTGTTCATGTATGTAAAAGCTTCCCAACTTGGGAGCAGACCCAGACCCGGACCCAATCAAGTCAAGTCAGTCAACAATTCCAAAATCCGGATTCCTAATAATAATTACTGGGAAGCTGTTCTTGGTGGTTCGTATGGAGTGGGAGATCTAGTCAAGTCAACGATTCTAGCTTGCTGCATGCCAATAGGTAGCAAACAAGAACACAAGTAAAGCCTTTGGTCTAAGTCAAGCCGGCAGATGCAGTCTCTGCTGCGATGTCTGAACCGATTCTAAGTCAAGTCAGCGGCGAGGGTGGAATGGAAGCCGCATAAGCATATCACTAGTATATAAAGGGTGCCGCTTACCTGAGATGTTGGTGGGGCGCCGCCACGGAGACGAAGAATCGGTCAGGGCTCCACCGGGCGGGCGATGAAGAAGGCGTAGAATCCAGCGACGATGGTGAGGATCCCCAGGGCCCAGACGAGCAGCTGAGCCCAGGGCGGCATCATGGCGGCGACCTTGTACGAGAACATGAGCGTGAGGAGCGTGGAGAGGCCCCAGACGGCGAGCTTGAGGCGGCGGTCCTGCGGCGCTCCAGCAGGTGGAGGCAACGGAAGAGCAGGACGAGGGCGGCGTAGGCGGCGAGGACGAAGGCGACGGTGTAGGGGTCGTCCCAGGAGCGGTAGACGGCCATCCCGCAGTTGAAGCTGAGGAAGGTGAAGCCCATCGACGGCAGCCAGCCCGGGCGGCCGTCGCGGTCCATGGGCGGCGGTGCAGATCTGCCGGCGGAGCCCCGATTGGGATGGGATTTTTCGGCCCCGATGTGCTGCCACTGCGCGTGAGAGAGCAAGTGGTTGGACCACACCACACACGGCGCAGACGCGGTTTTGCAACCATCGTGCGTCGCACGTGACTGGCCGGCCAGTGGCCGCCTCACCGCACTTCCCTTCCTGCTCTAGTGCTCTGCCTCTGCCTCCTCTGCTACTTGTTGCTCTGCTTCGTCCTTCTCCTTCCTTCGTCTAGTGCGGCAGTAGTGTCTGCTCGTCGTGGAAGCCCTGCTCGGCCCCTCTTCACGCTCATGCTCTCGTGCAAGATCGCCGCCATCCTCATGCCAGCTCTCTGCTCCGCAGCGCGTCTCGGGTCATGGCGATCCTCACCATCCGCGGGATGGATTCCACGCCTTCTTCTTCACCCGTCCGGGTCCGGGAACAGACGAGACGACCCGAGCTTGATTGACTTTTGCTTCAAAGTCCACGCGCCGAGATGGTATGGTATTCATCCTCCCTCACCCCTGCTATTCTCTGTGTTTATTACGAGTAGTTTATTGCTTTTTTTAAAGGCAGTGTTTCTGCACCTAAAATGGAGAATTGATCACTCTTGTTTTTGGGGGATTGAAGTGTATTTTAGTTCAAAATACACCTCAATCCCCTCAAAACCGTAGGAATTAGAGTGTATTTGGCAGCCAAACAAGACCTAAATTTGATGCCTTCACTATAAACAGACAGACAGGTTGTACTGAACCCTGTCCATCCACTAGATGGATGTTTTGCTTCGTTGGGTTTTGGTAAGCTCGGTTCCTGGTATTACTATTCTATCGCATTTTAACACAAGATTCTATTCTAATAATAATGCTGAATGGCTTCGTCTAATTTTATTTATTGAAAAAATAATGTTTACTTGCAGCTCGTTGTCACCCTAACATTTAGTAGCCCTATTATATTCCTGCTGCTTGTTGTCATCGTCACATTAATCTTTAGTCTTTCCACTTAAGTCTAGTCTGACATTCCATGATGGATGTTAGCCTTATCATGCCACACTGGCAACAAAAGGCAAGGAGATGATAGCCTCGTAGTATGTAACTAACACTCCATCTAACATAGTGTTGAAGAAGTTATAGTGTACTGCGTTCTAGCAAAACAGCTCTCCCTCTTCCTTAGTAAACGTTTTCTCCGAGGCAAAGTAAGGGTTGTGGGTCATAGAAAAAAAGATGGCTAGTCCTAGGTAGAGCTTAACTTTATGTCGAGGCTAACATTGATGTATGTTTTCATTGATTGTGCCCTTATATGTCTGTTGTTGCACGAATGGCTAATTTGGGCACGACGTACTTGTTCGGTCTTGCTTTGTTTATTCTTATTTTAAGTTATAGCCTATAGGTGGAAGGCACATGCAGCATTCTTCAAGTGGAGCTTTGATTACAAGCAAGTGCTCGCCAGCATTGCTCACAAACGCAAATGGCGTATTAGCAGTCAAGTGCCCTACACGATTGATGGTTTTGTAAATATGTATGTGAAACCTAGAATGAATGTTTGTTTGGTGCACACGGCTACGGCTAAAAATTAGTCTACATTAGTTTTGTTTTAGCTAGTTAGCTAACAACTACTTTAAGACTTAGCTAAAAATTAGCTTACCTATTAGTCCTCTTATTTGAATGCAATAGAACTAACTTTTCTAGCTAGGTAGCAATTAGCCAATATATGCAAACAAGCTCTTAGTGATGAAGGCAAGATGGGCATTGTAAAATTTGTCAACATTGAGTACGAATATACTACATAAATGAGTACATGGATAAATCGAATCATGCGTGTCAAAAGCATGATTCGATTGCAGATATGGTAAAAGCCATAAAAGCCTAAGATAAAAGCCCAAGATAATCGAATCATGCGTGTCAAAAGCAAAAGCACATCCTGCATAAATTCCAGTTGATAAGAGCAAATATGAAGATTAATTGAACCCTAGTGCCATAAAAGCCCAAAATAATCGAACCATGCGTGTCAAAAGCAAAAGCACATCCTGCATAAGAACTGAATCGAGCTGCAAAAGCACATTCACACCTAAAAACATCATCATCTTATTGGTGAATACATTTGCTCACGCATGGATAGACAACTATAACATTTTAGTTACACGACGAGTCCCCACAGAATGAAATCGATAGCACACTACACTATACAGTCGTCCAATGCTTTTTGACGCCTTGCTTCTTTTACAAAGTAAAGTCGGCGTTACACCATTGGATCCAATTTCAACATCAAAAGACGTCAGGCAGCGTCGCATCTAGAAATATATGTTAGGAGGGGCTTCTTTCCCATGTTTTCTACATTGAGCCTTTTGTTTTAAGCTTTGACTACAAACTTGTAGCGAAGGATTAAAAATCGTTCTAACTTGTTTTAGATATAATGAGTATTTAGATATGTAGACAAAAGAAAAAAAAAAACTATGTATACCGATAAAAGTCACTCATAATTTGGGCAAAAGAAATTACTTATTTGTATATGAAGTAGCTTTCAGATCCTAATCATGCGACACACACACACAAAAAAAAAAAAAAAGGAAAAGGCTGAAATCAGATCCTAATCACGAACACAACAACACAGAGAGGAAAAGGCTGAAAGCGGAGGTGAGGAGTGATGAGAGCAGAGTCCAGAGGGAGGGGACGGAGGATGCAGCAGTGTAGTGGAGTGTAGGAAGGCACCAACAGAAAAAAGCGGTGGTGGCGGGGGCCTGCTGCTGCTTTTGTCGTTTGGGGTCGTCGTCTTTCTCATCGATCTCTCGCGCACGCAGGAGTAGGAGTAGTGTACACGTCGTCCTGCCGATCCGTTGCGATCACACTCACTTCCGGGCCGGCCGTGGTCTTTTGGTCTGTTTCGTTTTAGTGCGCAAACGACGACGCCGACGCCGTAACGTGGCCGGTTCCGGTGCGCGGCCGGCCGGGGCGGGGATCATCATATCATATATCGGATTGGATCGGATCGGAGAAGCAGGAGCCTGCTGCAGGCGGCTAGTTGGTGCTTTCCCCATTATATTACTCCTCTTCCAGTCCTCCTCCTCCTCAATCCCCATTGCTCATCTCATCAACTGTTCTGAACTCTCAAGGACGACCTGTCCGTCCATAGCCGCCGGCCGGACCGGAGCAGAGGGGTTGCAGTTCCAGTCCGGCGAGCAGATCATCCCATTCACTGACAGTGTGACAGATGGGTTCCTACGTGCAAGGTGAGCCCGGCCGAACCCATATGCTCAACAATTTCAGTTCCCTTCATTTCTTCTCTTCTTTTTTTTTTTTCGAAGAGCCACCAGCAAGATCCTTCATTTCTTCTCTTAATGCATGGTATTCGCAACTGATGATCGACGGCTGTTTTTCTTTTTTCTTGTGAGCATGCAGGAGATGATGAGGTCCCGGTGTACGAGTCTGGCGCCGAGGTGAGGACGGAGTCACCCGCACCCGCATCCATCCATCTCCTCTCCTGCTCTTGCTCCTGCTCGTCCATATCCACATACGCATCTGATGATCTGATCGGACACTAGTGCAGTTATTTAGTACAGTACTTGTTTATTAATCTTGCTGTGCTTCAATCCTAGCTCGTATATCATAATAATATTACTCATGGCCCGCTTTTGTTGATTTTTGCTCGTCCTCTTCTCCGTAGCTTTAATTTTCTTTTTTTTTGGCCACATATTTTCGTATTCTTGGCACCAGATAGCTGCTATCCATGTACATACACGTTATCCATCACCCTGCAATATTGCTGCAATGTAGAACTAATCGATCGACTCCATTTGTTTCTCTAAATGTAATGTGTTTTTAGTTTTGTTATTATATAAGTGTATGTACGTCAAATCCTTTTTACTTAAAAATTCAACATCGAATCCTTTTTTGTTCTATAACCATAACCAATCTTCTCTAAAAAAAGAACCCTTAACCAATCAAAGTTATTAGAAAACTAAAGGACCATTATCAGTGAGATGTGCGTCACACCCAATTATTGATGGCCGATTTCTCCTTGAAAGATGACTAGACACACATTACTGTAGTTAATTATTGATGGGTGGGTGATGAGGAGTGAGGAGTCACAACCCACAAATTATCTGTTGTTCCATCATCAGTATCTCTATTTCCCACTAACAATTATTTGAGCGGTGCTAGAAAATACTATATACTCCTATGAATGAATATGTGAAAGCTGCTTGATTAGAATTTAGAAACGACGACCTAATAGTGGGCAAAACATACGATCCGAGTGCCGCAGGTGCTGCAGAAGCTGCAAGAGAAATGGGCGGCGTCGTCGGGGCCTCCGCCGTACCCGGCCATGTACTCGAGCGTGTTCGGCGGCATCATCCTTGACCCGGCCATGATGGTGCTCCCCATCGACGACCACATGGTGCACCGGGGCCACGGCGTGTTCGACACGGCCATGATCCTGGACGGCGCCCTGTACGAGCTGGACGCGCACCTGGACCGCTTCCTCCGGTCCGCCGCCGCGGCGCGCGTGGGCACCCCGCCGTTCCCGCGCGACACGCTGCGGAGCATCCTGATCCAGATGACCGCCGCCTCCGGGTGCCGCAGGGGCTCCATCCGCTACTGGCTCAGCTCCGGCCCCGGCGACTTCCTGCTCTCCTCCAGGGGCTGCCCGGCGCCGGCGTTCTACGGCGTGGTGATCGCGTCCGAGTACGAGCAGTGCGGGCGCGACGGGGTGCGCGCCGTCACGGCGACGGTGCCCATGAAGCCGCCGCAGTTCGCGACCATGAAGAACGTGAACTACCTGCCGAACGTGCTGTCCATCATGGACGCCGAGGACCGCGGCGCGTTCGCGTCCGTGTGGGTGGACGACGACGGGTACGTCGCCGAGGGCCCCATGGTGAACGTGGCGTTCGTGACGCCGGAGCGGGAGCTGGTGCTCCCGGCCTTCGACAAGATCCTCAGCGGCTGCACCGCCAAGAGGATGCTCGCGCTGGCGCCCAGGCTCGTGGAGTCCGGCCTGCTCGCCGGCGTCAGCACCGGGAACATCAAGGTCGAGGACGCCAAGGGCAGCGTGGAGATGGCGTTCGTCGGCAGCGGCCTCCCTTGCTGCCCGTCGTCGAGTGGGACGGCGAACCCATCGGAGACGGTACCTAATCTGATCGAATGGATTGAATCATAAATCATATATATATGCATGAATCATTGACCAAACAATGGTGCGTGGTGGTGCTCGCAGGGAAGGTTGGGCCGCTGATGCAGGCGCTGTCTGATCTGCTGTGGGAGGACATGAAGTCTGGTCCCGACAGGATCGCCGTTCCATACAAGCAGTGACAAGCTGTATCAAGAAGAGTCAGTGGGTGTCAAGACTGAACACTGAAGAGAACGAAGCCATGATCATGTGTGTCTGTTGTTTGCAGTCGATCCTGCTCTACTACTGTGTCTGTATCTGTGTGTGCTTGTTGAATTGGGATTGGTCGACCAAGTGAGTCGACTGAATCAAGTAGTACTGTAAGTCGTCACCAGTTTGTCGCTGTCGCTGCTGCAACGAAACGAATGGTGCTTGACTTGACTGAATAATAATACATTATGGGAGAGCATGAGCCGCCTCTCTTTCTGATGAGATGCAATATATCTGCACCCGTTCTGATGAGCCTATTTCTGACGCTCATTACCAGTTTGTTGTTTCGCAGCTCGCATCTTTTTCTTGATTGTGCACCAGTTCTGCTTAGACATGGCATTGGGCCTGCTGCAGCAAAATCGAATCAGTTCTGTTTGACTGACAACTGCAGAGTAGAATATATGTACTATATACTCAAAAAATGACATTTGATTGTGTAGCATTACTTTTTTTCGAATTATGAAGCTGTCCGAATGAATGAAAATTGATCATCATCATTTTTTTTTTCGAATTATGAAGCTGTCCGAATGAATGAAAATTGATCATCATCATTTTTTTTTTCAGCATGTCGATCATCATCATTACATACAAAAAGAAAGGAAAACGAAATGGAATTGGCCGGCCCACGACATTGAGGCCCGCCCGCCCGCCCGGCCCAACTACCTATATGGTCTAAACGCAGGCAGAGGCAGCTGGTGGCTGGTGGTCGTCGTCTTCTTTACTCCCCCCACCCCAAGCCCCACTCACACTCCACCTCTGCGCCGCACGCACCCTCACCCAGACGCGCTAGGGTTTCAGTGACTGCAGCCCGATCCGTACCCCCACCCCTTCACCGGCGATGTCCACCGCGGCGGCGCAGGGCGGCAGCGACAAGCCGGCGCTCCGGAAGCCCGTCTTCACCAAAGTCGACCAGCTCAAGCCGGGCACCAACGGGCACACCCTCACCGTCAAGGTCGTCAGCGCCACCCCCGTGCCCGGCCGCGCGCGCCCAGGCGCACCCGCCGCCGCCCCCGTCCCGCGCGCCGCGCATCGCCGAGTGCCTCGTCGGGGACGAGACCGGCGCCATCGTCTTCACCGCCCGCAACGACCAAGGTCAATCAATGCTTATCCTGCTCCCTCTCCCCTCACTATCGTTTTTCTGTTCTGCTGTGGTGGCCTGGATTTCCTCACCAGTTCGATCTGACTGCGCTCGGCCGCGCCTGCTTTCATGGCATATACATGCATAAAACGACTTTCATTCATACATAGATAAAGCGACTTTCATGTCATATGTGTACATAAAACGACTAGGGAGGAATATGAGATTTGCGGCCTTCTCTTGTTAATTAATTAATTATTGTTATTGTTATCGCACGCTCCCGCTGTGATGTCAGATGTACTAGTCTGTCATTACAATCCTAGTTGCCAATGCAGTTTTTGTAAAGTTTTTATGTATACTTACTACCTGTGAATTGTGATGACTGTATATAGAAGAAAAACTGGGGTGTGCTTGGTATGTGAAACCAACTCATCCTAGATGAGGTGGCACATCATGGCTTCTTTCCATTAATTTGGTGGAATCAGCCTCCTGTTCCTTGTGTTTGTACTAATATAATTATTAACCTGTGAGGAGGAGGCGGTGGAGAATCAACTCGTTCTACTCCACAAACCAAACAGGAAAAAAGAGAGTAAGGAGTAAGGAGATTATGGACCGCTCCATTCCTCAAACCAGACACACCCTTAGTTTCAATTATTATGGATGAGATAGCTGGTAGCAGAATTAAGCTCTGTTTAGTTCCAACAAGTGTCTGTTGACATTTCAATATGTGTGACAGTACGGACAATCAGAGGTCAAAACTAACTATCAACAGTTACTTGTTACCCCTATCTTTTTGGCCCTCTTATGTGGTGCTGTTTAATTGAGTTCAGATGATGTATCATTCTAAACAACTGCATGCCAGCTGCTCATATAGGTTACTTGTATCTCATGTACTGACACACTATCTGGTGCATCTACTTTGAGTCCAAATGAGCCCACCAGACTTTCTTTTATGTATACAACAGTACATGCAATCAGCCAACCGTGTGGCACATCAGAGGTCAAAACTAACTATCAGCTGTTACTATGTTTAGCTGTGATGATTTATAGAAGAAATCTGGGGAATAAGTGGCAAGACAGCCTCATCTTATGAATTTGTTTAGTTCCAGTATGGATGGGATAGCTGGTAGCAAAATTAAGCGAGGCTTAGTTCAGAGAAAAGTTTGTTGATCTTGTTTTTTATCTACAACAGTATGTACTTGTTTTTTTTTTGAATTAAGTTGAATGAGGGTGTGCTCTTTTTTTTTTTACCTTAGTTCAGAGAAAATTTTGCTAAGCGAGGCTTAGCAAAATTAAGTTGTATCTCATGTACAAATAACTACCGCTGAGCGTCTACTTTGAATTTGAATGAGGTGTGCTTTTTTTTTAAAGGCCCTGGTTACCCAAATCTGGGTGGATGGAAAATTATCTGCCTTTGCAGCTACTTTTTTATATTATCTGCTGTTCTCTATGAAATATCTTTGTGGTAAAAACTGGAAGTCGTTATTTCTGATCATAGTTCATCATCAATGTTGATGGACACCATATATGAATTTTGGATTTTGCTGTTGCTATCTGCTCGTTTGTAATGCTGATTAGTTACCATTTGTAGCTTGATTTAAAAGTTTGCATATCAGTAAGGACGAAATCATATATATTATTTTTTTGCTCTATCCGTTTTTTTAACTGTATGACCGCATCCCAGAGCGTGTATAGTGCATGGAGCACTATCAGCCTCTCATGTTTGTAATTGACACTGGGATCTTACATTTCCATGTACATGCTGTGGCGGTATTAAAAGCCATTTATTCTTGACTTGTTTTATCTTTGCTGTCATGTGAATATCGTGGTTAATGATTGTTTTGACAGTGTGTTTGCCCTGGACCTACGATCTGCTCTCCTCCTTTACAGTTGACTTGCTGAAGCCCAATGCAACAGTGATCTTGCGCAATGCCAAAATCGACATGTTTAAAGGATCGATGAGGCTTGCAGTGGATAAATGGGGGCGGATTGAGACTACAGAGCCAGCTAGCTTCACAGTGAAGGAAGACAACAACTTGTCACTCGTAGAGTATGAATTGGTTAATGTGGCTGAGTAACTGCCGGAGCGTTTCTGCTGCCCCTATTTTCGCACCATAAGAAGGAAGTACCATGAATGAACATTATAAAGCCTCTCGAAGCGAGTTTATTTGTTAAGGTTGTATCGCTTGTGTTAGAACTTTGGATCCATTAAGATGAATTGCCGTTGCATCTACGAGATTGACATCCGCCTTTGTACTGCCTCTGTTGCTGTGATATGTTGGAAGAACTTTTAAGCAGGAAATGCATATGGGGGGCACTCGTTAGCACATCAGGGCAGCAACAACGCTGCAAAATATATGGTGGAAATCACCTACTTGGTAGAAATATGGAAACTAATTTAAAGTAGATGAAAACATGGAAACCAATTAAAAATATATTTTTTGGTTATTAAAGTTTTTTTTAAAAAAACTTAGCACATTCATATGCTTACAAATATTAACGTGCATTTGAAAACAGCAAATTTTAGATTCATAATATGCACTAAAAGACAGTTTTTGAATTTCGTCTTTTTAGTATACATGAACCTCATATTTGTCATTTTTTTATATTTTTTTCCAGATTGAGTTTGCATCTCTACTTTGTGTGTGAGTACATGTTTGTATGCACTATGAATATGGCAAGTTTCAAATATTTTGATCGACCGAAATATATTTTTGAAAAAATCATAAGAAAATAGCAAATTTTAGATTCATATGCACTAAAAAGACAATTTCTGAATTTTGTCGTTACTGTACAAGAACCTCATATTTGTCATTTTTATATGATTTTTTTTCCAGTTTGAGTTTGCATCTCAACCTGTTGTGTGAGTTCATGTTTGTATGCACTATGAATATGTCATGTTTCAAATAATGCATGCACAAGCTTTTTTTATAAAGGAAAAAGGGAACTACACCTGAGAAGTGTGGTTATCTAAAATGGGTGTGATTTTTTTTTTTTTTTGACAGGGTGTAATTTAAATTGGTTGAGTACAACAAAAACAATAAGAAATGTTGTTTGGCCAAGAAAGGAAAGCAAGACCCTGTGGCTGCCAGTCCACTAATAATTTGTTGCCCGACTCCTAAAAAAGCAATAATGCTTTGTGTTGGAGGCAAGGCCATGCAGCAGGTTTGAGGAGGCTGCGTGCGGAGACGAAGGCCTCGCAAGCATCTCAGGCTCAGCTCCGGCGACATGGCCGTAGAGGGGCAAGACAGGGACAAGGAGCACGAACACGATGAGGCGTCGGTGGAGGCGCTTTTTCGCGGGCAGTCGCCGGCGCCGTGGTGGCGGCAGGTGACGGTGCGTTCGGTGACGGCGAGCGTGTTCGTGGGCGCCGTGTTCAGCTTCATGGCGATGAGGATGGGGCTGACCATCGGCCTGGTGCCGTCCTTCAACATGTCGGCGAGCCTGGTGAGCTTCTTCGTGATCAGCTCGTGGACGCGGCTGCTGGGCCGCTGCGGCGTGCCCACCCAGCCCTTCACCCGCCAGGAGAACGTGGTGGTGCAGACCTGCGTCATCGCCTGCGCCACGCTCGCGCTCTACGGCGGCTTCACCTCCCTTCCTGCCGGCCATGTCGGCGCCCGTGGCCAAATCGGCCGGCGGCACGGGCGCAGGCAACAACGTCTACTCGCTGAATCTCGGCAAGATGATGGCGTTCAGCTTCCTCACCGGATTCACCAGCTTGTTCATCACGCTCCCCTTGACCAAGGTCGCCATCTGTCTGTCATCTGATTCCTTCATCAAGAACCAAAAAATGATCAACTCTTCGGCCGCTAGCTGATGATTTGGCTGGCAATGCACGTGTACATGCAGGTCATGATCCTGGACTACAAGCTGCTGTTCCCATCCGGTTCGGCGATAGCTGGGCTTGTCAACAGCTTCCACACGCCAGCGGGAGCAGCAACAGCAAAGTACGTAGTATATGATTAATTTGTGATCCTGCAACAAATTGAGGAAACCTATATATGTTGATTAATTTCTAATTTCTAATGGCCAATGAAACGAAGATTGCAGATGGCCACTCTGCTGAGATCTCTCGGCGGAAGCTTCAGCTGGGCGGTGTTCCAGTGGTTCTACACGGGCGGCGACGGGTGCGGCTTCCAGGCTTTCCCGCTCTTCGGCCTCGAGGCCTACAAGAAGCGCTTCTACTTCGACTTCTCTCCCAGCCTCGTCGGCATCGGCATGATCTGCCCGCCCATGGTCAACTTCTCGCTGCTCTTCGGCGCTGTCGTCTCCTCGGCGATCCTCTGGCCCTTCCTGCAGGGCAAGCAGGGGGCATGGTACGACGCCGACGCCAAGCCGTCCAGCCTCAAAGGACTCAACGGGTACAAGGTGCCCATGGGCATCTCCTTGGTGCTCGGGGACTGCCTCTTCCAGCTCGCCGCCATCACCATCAGGACAGCGCGGAGCTTCTTGCACCGTGCGGCCCAAGGCGGCGGCGCCCAGCAGCAGCAGGAAGCCGACTATCAGCAGGCTGCTGCCTTGTCGTACGACGACCGGCGGAGGATCCACAACTTCCAGAGCGAGGGGATGCCTACCCTTGCCGCGCTCGCAGGCTACGCGCTCCTGGCAACCATCGCCACCGTCTTCCTCCCCAGCATCTTCCCACAGGTCAAGTTCTACCACGTGGCCGTGTGCTACGCCATCGCCCCCCTCATGGCGTTCTGCAGCTCCTACGCTTCCGGCCTCACCGACTGGTCTCTCGGCACCATCTACGGCAAGCTCGCCATCTTCGTCTTCGGGGCCTGGGTCGGCGAGGCGTCCGGCGGCGCCGTCGCCGGCCTCCTCGCCGGAGGCGTCGTGGTCGTCGTCATCGGCAACTCCTCCGAGCTCATGCACGACTTCAAGTCGGCCTACCTGACGCTCACCTCGCCGCTGTCCATGTTCGCCAGCCAGGTGATCGGCACCACGCTCGGCTGCATCATCAACCCGCTCCTCTTCATCGGGTTCCAGGGGATGGCCGGCGGCAAGGACCACCTGGGGAAGCCGGGTCGCTCTATGCCACGCCCATGGCCATGGCATACCGCGGCATCGCCGACCTGAGCGTGGAGGGCATCAAGCTGCTCCCCCAAGCACTCCATCACGCTCTGCATACCTTGCTTCCTCGTGGCGCTGTGCTTGGATGCCCTGGCGGCCATCGCCGCTGGCGAACGACTGGAGCATCAAAGGCTACATCCCAAACATCATGGCCATGGCCATCCCCTTCTTCGTCGGGCCGACCTTCGCCATAGACATGTGCCTGGGGAGCCTCCTAGTCATCTTCTGGAGGAGAAGGGATAAGCAAACGGCAAACCTGCTCTCAGTCGTGGTGGCGTCTGGTTTGATCTGTGGCGACGGGCTCTGGGCGCTGCCATCTTCGCTCCTCGCCATCTTCAAAGTCGAGCCACCCATGTGCATGAAGTTCCTGTCCAGCTACCAGACTGAACAAGTGCGCCAGCACTTCGCACAGCAAAAAAAACTTAATTGTAGGGTTCTTACTCTTGTTGGAATGTAAATTAGTATATCTAATCAGAAAGAACACATATTGTCCGAGAATGTGAATGGATTGTTAAGTAGGCACACTCCTTGTTTTACAAGCTAAATGGGCTTGAAAGCTCTAGACCAAAGCGTGCGCCGACAGATAAAATAGCACACATGCCTTCCCAGCAAGAGTCCCAATCACCAGGTTATGCTGAAGAATCAAACCAAATAAATCGAGTGTAGGCCTTATAATTCTACTTCTACAAACATTTAGCTCCTGCCATAGTTATCATTACATAATAATCGTTTCAGTCAATGAAAAACATAAAAAGGGTCAGAGCATCATACAAAGATCTAGTTTATTAAGTCATCATCTCAGTGCACATAAGATAAAGAAAAACAATCTCTCATTTTTTTTTGCTTTCATCAACTCTTCCTGATTCCTGCAGGCACAGAAGAACTCGAAGAACCACTGACCTCCTGGTTCCTAAAGCACCGACATGGGCGTCATACCCCATCAGTTTCGGCTGTTGTAAAAAAAAAGAGATTAATTCGTCAAAGCTTCTCTACAATTCAAGAGAACATATTTAATATCACCAATGTTAGTACATCTCATTTTTAAAGGGCCTTTGTCTAATATAGGGCAGGTTGCAATCCATACGATTTTCCCTTCAGTACTATAATGCAAAGAAAACATCTATAGAACAGAAACATTTTCTTATCCTTGCAGTTTTTCTCAAATCAATTTTCCTTCATCTTCCACAGTGAACTTAGAACATGGATAAACCAATTTATTTAATTTTGTACCAGAGCCAATTTTATAAGTAATGATGTCAATGCATTCTTGAATGTGGATTGGCCATCTGGGAGTCTTACACACTGTATTTAATAACACACCATCTGGTAATATATACTGCTACCATCCTTTTTGTGGATACAACCCTCTGAAAGTTCATTGGTAGACAAGTTTGTCGAGCGAAAATCAAGTATCCGTTTCAACAATTTTATTAGCTGGCTTGGGTGACGATTTGGTGAAATTGAAGTATGCTTGCAACCAAATGGGCCATTTCATTCATAAGCAAAGTAGACTTTTAGTCACAAGTCATAACAGGGTTTGTAGTCATCTAAGGTTGTTTGCGGTGTCAGATTGAACTCAACAGTAATTAAACGAAACTGGTGGAGGTATTCTAGTGGTCACCTTTCCCCGTCTGCTCTTCATCTAGTTTCATCAGATCCTACAGCAACAAATAGAAAGAAATATAGGAAATGCCTCTCTTCCAAATAGACAAACATAAAAAACAGGATTGTTAAATGATGCAATCATGGAACTACACACATCAACCTAAATGACGGAAGCACAGCAGAGCATCCTGACCTAAGCTTGAACGGCTAAAACATCAGGCTACACATGTTGAAGGAACGGGCAAAATTGTTATGGTCACATTTGCACAGATGTTAACCAAAGCATCACAGTTTCACAGTGCATGCCCTCAATTGCACCTTGCCTGGAGGCATCAGCTATGTCAATCTGGTAACTACACTGCGACTGCGAGCCTGCTCCGAAAGCAGTGCAGCCTCTCTGAGTATGAATTGAAGTGCATTTGAAGATCGAAGCAACTGCTTTTGTATTTTTTACCTTGAGTGAGCCAGCCGAGGCCTCGGCCAGGAGCGGCGAGCATGGACGTCATCCGTGCACCAGCAGTGGCGGTGTGCAGAGGCAGAAGCGACTCCACGCAGAAGCTCGACTCGACGGGCGACCTGAGAGAGGAACAGGACCTATCACCACCGCGCCAGTATTCCACTACTCTGGGTCTTGCTTGCTATATCGGGGGCAGCAGAGGAGCGGCGGGCAGGGCCGTACCTGAGGAGGCGAGGAGGAGCAGCCAATGCGCGCCGAAGAGACGGCCGCGTCGCAGCCGACGAGGCCGAGGACCTCGCGAGGGCAGGGGCGGCGCGGAGAAGGGGAGCCGACGAGCGGAGCAGCGACCTGGCGGCCATCGGAGTGGGGCGGCGGCGGCGGCGGCGGCGGCGGCGCGGGAGGAGATGGGGTTTTTCCGGTCAGCTTGTGCTGTCCGGTGGCAACCCTGTAATTCTGATGATGGAGTGAGGTGAGGAGTCGTCGGTCTGGGCTTCGGCTTAAGATGGGCCTCGTGGGCTGTTCGGCTCGGCCCAGTGTTATTGTAGTCTCACGCGCCACGAGTGAGTGACCTCATCGCGCTCTGAGCCGTTGCTGGTTCCTGGAAGCCAAGCCCTTCTTTGGCGGCGGGCGGCGGGCGGCGGGCGGCGAGGGTTTGGAGGAGGGCGGTGCGCAGCGCAAGCCGCAAGACCCCAGCTCCGCGGCGGCGTATTCTCTTCAAGTGGCTCGCGGCCTTGTCGACCCCGCGGGCGCGATGAGGGTGAAGGTGATTTCGCGCTCCACAGACGAGTTCACGCGCGAGCGCAGCCAGGACCTGCAGGTAGGCGACCCCTGATAAGATGCTCCTAGCTTTTTAACCAATTTGATTTGAATAATTATTCTATACCCTCTGCAACTTCCATTGAGGGGGTAGAATCTCGCATTCTCTATCTATCAAGTTTCTGGATCGGGTGTCGGTTTGCTGTTTCAACATAATAACCATATGATTTGAAATTTTCAGCAGTACCATCTGATGTAAACAAAAATGTTGCACATAATTGGATGACACTTCCAGCACACTACTTGAAGTCTTACCCCATTGCATTTCAATCATTTAAGCTTGGAATTGGAAATTTAATTTCCTCCACCACTGACGTTCCCAATGGCACTCTGTTGGTCTCTACAGAAAGTATTCCGCAACTATGATCCAGCGCTTCGTAGTCAAGAGAAAGCTGTCGAATACACTCGTGCACTTAATGCTGCAAAGTTAGAGAAGGTATGCAACCTCTTCCTTCGCTGCATTCATGTTTTGTTTATTTACTTTCTATATATTCGGATGATAATTCTTCTACTCACCTTGTGCAGATATTTGCTAAGCCATTTGTCGGAGCTATGAATGGGCATATTGATGCGGTATCATGCATGGCGAAAAACCCCAATCATTTGAAAGCAATATTTTCTGGTTCGATGGATGGAGGTACTTACCTACTTCTCGATCTTTTATCTTGCTGACTGTGTTTCCACAATACTCTTTCGCTTCTTGAGTAAATTGATTAATTGAATCAATCAATTACCTTTATCATACAATTCAACACTAGAGACTTATGGTGCTGTTACTTTTAGTGGCAGCTTTATTGGTGATACTAATGAGAGATTGTATTCCTGAGTTCATTTCCATCTTTGTAACTGGCTAGCTGCTTCAAATGAACTCTTGACATATTCTTCTCTTGTATAGACAACCTTCCTGTCCTCATCTTCCTATCATGTTGGTTCAGTGACATTTTTAGCATGAATGAGATGCTATTTGGATGCACTTAGAAAATCAAATATGGGCCTGCAATGTTTGCCTGCATTTGCTTAAACATACTGCAAGTCTATGGTAATTGGCTAATTGCGTTCTGCACCTGTTGTGGACACTGCTAGTTAGAAGGTCTTGAACTTGTTTAGTGTACAGTACTAGGTAACTTGTCATCAATTCACACAGAGACACACACAAATATATTTTATGTTCGTCTGAGTGATCAACAGAGTTACATAAAACTGATTCCATATTGGTAGGCTAATGTCTTATTATTATATCTAGTGAAAAGGTAGTCCCCTGCTTTTCGAAATTATAGTTTGGGTGTCAAGGTTCTTGAGTACCTTAAAGGTCTTGTGTCATATATTTACAAATAGGACACCATGTAGCTTCAGTAGTGCTTTGTTGTAGAAAAAATTGTGGATCCATGCTTTACCTTTATCTGTCAATCAACATGAAACTTGGATAATAAATGGTAAAAAAGTCCACCTTTCGGTTTTCTTGGCAGATATTCGCCTAAGTTCACCTTTCTGTTTTCTTGGCAGATATTCGCCTTTGGGACATTGCTGCGAGGTACAGCTGTTTATTGAGGATTACCTCATTCCTTTTCCTCAATTGGTTCTTGGATTTATGTCACAATATACATGTCGTATATAAAGTAAATTTGTGTGGTTTTTACAACAATGACAACAGGAAGACAGTCTGCCAGTTCCCTGGACACCAGGGTGCTGTAAGAGGTTTAACAACATCCACGGATGGTGATCTTCTTGTATCATGTGGCGTTGACTGCACGTAAGTTAATTGTTGATATAACTTTCTTTGTCTTTAAGACAGCATTCTGGATTTCCATATATGTCAAGTTGCTCTATATCTATAAACAATATGTAGCAGGAACACATCTTATGCACTTACATACAGTCAAGGTGACCTTACGGTAGGCATGATTGGTGAGGTTAGGGATAATAATAAATCTTAAAGATGCCAATATTTTATAGCATTGCTTGATGGCCTTTTTGGAGTAGTTTTGTAGATATGTCTAAGAACCATCTGTACTATTTAGACTGTGTTGCCTACCAGGGTTTATAGAGATTATGCATATACTGTTTAAAATCTAGTTAATTATATGAACTGAAGTGTTTCGAGGTGTAAAGTAAAGCAGTTCTGTTATATGTGTTATTTATTATCATACACTTGTACTCTCATTGGTTGCAGTGTTCGGCTCTGGAAAGTTCCAATGCTTAAAATGGTGGACACCAGTGCCCATATTGGAGATAATTCCCAGGCATGAACTGGATAGACACATCTATTTCATTTTACTCTAATTATGTTTCTGACTTTCTCAGTTCACCAATTTTGCAGCCATCAGCAGCCTACACCTGGAGGCATGCATTCTGGTATGGGCAACATTTTTTGTCAGACCTTAGCTCCTCTCGTTTTTGTTAGCCCAACTAACTAGAATGGGAAGGGAAATATGATGAGAGGAGAGGAACCAATGGAGCTAGTAATGTTCCTTTATTCAAACTCACAAAGGTTACATGTACATGAGGTGGTACCCTCATTATATAGGCATTTAGGTCGGATTGCTACAGTAACCGACATGCTACAGTGGTACATCGCAAACACAGCTAGCAACACAGCTAGGTTCTAGCTAATACGTATACAAAACCAATTTTGCTCCTACTTCAGTATTCAAAACCAAGTTGTACTTCACCAGTTAAACCAAATTGCCTTCTACTCAAGTGATGCGGCGTGGGCGGTGAGGAGAGCGCAGGGGAGACCGGAGGAGGAGATGAGACTGGGAATTGGAACGCAGAGGATACCGAGGAACCACGGCGGTGGGAGCTTCTCCGGTGTCGGCGGCTGAATCGCCCGACGCCACCGTCGAAGGGTAAAACCCCACCCCGATACACAGGGAGGTTTATTTCCTTCTTCGATAAATCCTTACAAGTCTAAAGGTACCCCCCTTTATAGATTAGAGTCCTGTCTAACAATAACCAAACCGAATCTCCTAAAAATCCTCCCTAAGTCCTCTTTCCTAATCAAATAAGACTCAACCATGACTTGGACTGGTGGCCTGTTTGGGGCGACGCCTATACTGGCGGCCCACAAACCGGTCCACAACATCAAGAAAACAAATTACTCATCAACCGTTTTTATCTGCAAAAATTGTAATAATAATCTTTGTTCTCATAACTTTTAGGGTGCTGACCACCAGTGGGATGGTAAACTTTTTGCAACTGTTGGTGCTCAAGTTGATATATGGGACCCTGACAGGTATATATAATTCATTTCTAACAAATTCAATTTTGTTTCTATGTGTTACCAGCATCCACACTCATTTTATCTGCACAGGTCTGAACCAATAAATAGCTTTGAGTGGGGTAAAGATACGGTTCTTTCTGTGCGATTTGATCCTGGAGATTGTAATATTTTGATTACATCGGGCAGGTAAATTTGCTATTTTATCTGCAAAATTTGATATGTTTCTGTTTTGCTATGGTCCTATTAAGTCCAGTGCACCACACAACGACTTAAATGAATGGAATTTACATTTTTCTCATTCTTGGTAACCTTGATGTCATTTCATGTTTTCATTGTTATCATAGTTATGAAGGACCTTGTGTGAAAATCTCAGTTCCTTTCTTATAAACCCTTTTTTCCAGAGGTCAATCACTCTGTTTGACTTGACCTCATCTCACAGTTCTAGTGGTATCAACAAGAGGGTTAGACATCTTTGTTTTTTATTTCGTTGGGATGACCTTTCAAATGGCCCATTTATGATCGAGCTAGTTTGGCTACTCCCCCAGTTTGCAAATATTTGATCTTTTGGACACTGATGTGGTCTACCAAAAATAGCTTTGACCAATTAATATCCTAACAAATGAATGCTTCTTTGATAGTACTTCTCAAGATAAATCTATGCATATATGATCACCAGGTTTCTGAATTATATACTTTATAATTTATTTGTAATCAAAGTTTTAAAGTTTTTGAAAGCAATGAAGATTGCGTGGAATATCGGATTAGATTGATTGAGAGACCTATGTACATATATATAGGGGAGAGGAGATCCTGTGGTTTATAGAAACAAACTGCACAAGATCTCATATCTCTAACCATTGATTGGGCTGGCCGGCTATACTAGGCGCAGGCCCATGCCATATACATATGCAAGCTGAAAACTGATTCACACATTTGGGCCTACCCTTAGGGTGGCTGTATATTGTATCATACATGGGCCTCTAATGGGCCTATACTCCAACACCCCCCGCAGCCGGACTACCGGCGCAGCCGGAGTTCAAGACTGGCAAGAAAGAAAACAAGTACAACAGGACCCCCCCCCCCAGCAGCCACAACTAGCCACCGGGTGACGTTGAGGCCGGAGCGAAACTCGGAGAAGGTCGAGGAAGGGGAGGCCTTTGGTGAAGATGTCCGCAACCGTGAGGTGGTCGGGGACGTGAAGGACCCGTGCGCCGCCGATGGCCACCTGGTCGCGGACGGCGTAGATCGATCTCCACATGCTTGGTCCTCCGGTCCGTGACGGGGTTGGTGGAGAGGTAGACCGCTAGGCCGACGTTGTCGCAATGACGAGCGTGCTCCCCGGCGAGAGGCGGTGAAGCTCGGCCGGAGGCGGGCGGCGGCGGCCTCGGCCACGCCCAGGCGACGGCACGGGTACTCCGCCTCGGCATTTGGAGCGTGAGACCACCGGCTAGCGCTTGGGCGACCAAGAGACAAGGTTGCCGCCGAGGAAGACAGAGAGTCGGATGTGGACTGTGGGTGTCCAGGGCAGCCCGCCCGGTCCAAGATCGGTAGACAACCAGCTCGGCAGTGGAGGACCGGCCGAGGAGCAGCCCGTAGCCGAGGGTGCCACGGAGGTACCGGAGAAGCCGCTTCATAGCAGCAAGGTGGGGCTCCCGCGGAGCATGCATGTAGAGGCGCGTAGCCGCCGCACGGCATAAGTGATGTCCGGCCGTGTGAAGGTGAGGTACGGAGCGCCCGGCAAAGACTCCTGGGCGGTAGTCCGCCGGCCCAAGCATCGGACCCTCCGCCTCGACAGCCTTTGCCGTGGGTGTCAACCGGGTAGAGCAGACTTGCGCCGGGCCATCCCCTCGCCGCCTCCGCAATGTCACAAGTGAATCGCCACACGTGGAGGAACAAGCCCGGGCTGTCGGGGGGCTCAACAAAGGACGCCGAGGAAGTGGTGGAGCACCCCAAGATCCTTCATAGCAAATTCCTTCTAGAGAGAGGCAATGATGCGGTGGAGCAGAGACGCGCTGGAGGCGGTGAGAACAATGTCATCCACATAGAGGAGCAGGTAAGCAGTCTCACCCCCATAGTGGTATATGAACAGGGAGGTGTCGGACTTGGCCTCCGTGAACCCAAGAGTCTGTAGGAAGGTAGCAAACCGAGAGTGCCAAGCCCGAGGTGCCTGCTTGAGACCGTAGAGAGACTTGTTGAGCCGGCAGACCAAGTCAGGACGAGAAGAATCCACGAAACCGGCCGGCTGACTGCAGTAGACCGTCTTAATCAGAGTGCCATGGAGGAAGGCATTCTTGACATCCAGCTGATGCACAGGCCAGGAGCGCTCGAGAGCCAGTGAGAGGACACATCCACCGATGCACAGCCGAGCGCCGAGAGCCGCGCTGAGAGGACGGTGCGGATCAGAGTCGGCTTCACCACGGGATCGGCTGAAGGTCTCATCATAGTCAATGCCGGGCCGCCGAGTGAAGCCGCGGAGGACCCAAATGAGCCTTGTAGCGCCTCCAAGGAACCATCAAGACGCCGCTTGTGTGTCCAGATCCACTTGCCGGTGACAATGTTGGAGCCCGGCGGACGGGCACCGATCCCACGCCCCTGGTTTTGCGAGGAGGGCCGCGTACTCCTCTTCCATCGCTTGGCGCGCCAAGAGAGATCCGCCAAGGCCGCTGGACGGAAGAGGGTACGGAGAGATCCCGCCTCGCCCGGCGGGCGGCGGTGAGGGCCGGCGGGTGGGACGCCCGCCTGGCCACCATCGGGTGAGTGTGACGAGGGTCCCGTGTGAAGAAGAGGCGGTGGTAACCGGGCGGCTCGGCGCGAGAGCGCGGGGGGCCCGAGCCGGGGCAGTATGGACGGTGTCCCCGCGAGGTGGCGGTGTCGACGGCGGAGCACGCGACCGGTGACGACGGGCGCCAGGCGGCGGCGGCGACGGAGCCAGCGATGCCGGGCCGCAACGGGCGGAGCGGCCCCGCCGCGCCCGGTAGACGATGCCGGGCGCCCGGGAGGAGGTGGGTCGGTGCGCTCGGTCCCGCGATCGAAACGGGTGGCGCCCGGGGCACAACAGAGGCAAAATGGCCGCGAGAGAGCGGTGGTGGAAGCTCCGGGGCTGCCTCGGCCGTGTCGACATCGAGAGGAAAGTCCTGCCTCGAGGCCGGCAGGGGAGGTGGGACCACCGGGAGAAATACACGAGCAAGACCTGCGGGGTAGGGAGAAGGGTGGTGGCGGAACCACCGGGTCGGTGGGAAAGGAAGCCTCCGCAGGTCGCCAGGAGGTGTGGAGGTAGGTGGTGGAGTAAGGGAATGCCGACTCATCAAACACGACATGGCGAGAGATGAGGACACGGGCGAGAGGTAAGGTCAAAAAGCATCGGTAACCCTTGTGATCCGGAGAGTATCCGAGAAAGACACGTAGGGTCGACCGGGAGCCAGCCTTATGGGGGAGGCGGTGGCGGCGGTGTTAGGGTAACACGCATACCCGAAGACTCGAAGGTGGTCGCATCGGGGAGGGTACCGAATAGAGCGTGGTGAGGCGTGGGAGCTAGGCGTGCAGTGAAAGGAAGACGGTTAAGGAGATAGGTGGAGGTGTGCGCACACCTCGCCCCGTAAGCGAGCGGGTAGGGATGCCCGGGCGTAAGGGTGCGCATGGTGTCATTGGTGGTGCGGATCATGCGCCCGCCTTGCCGCTCGAGAGGAGGTATACGGACAAGACACGCCGCAAATGACATCGTGAGAAAGGAAGAAAGCACGTGAGGTTGAGTTATCGAACTCACGGCCATTGTCGCACCGGACGGCCTTGATGGTGAGGCCGAACCGAGGGACACCCAAGCGAAGAAGTGGTCGAGAGTGGGGAACGCCTGACTTGGCACGCAAGGGAAAAGTCCAGAGTAATGGGAGAAATCATCGACCACCACCAAGTAGTACTTGTAGCCGACATGCCGAGTACAGTGAGATGTCCACAAGTCGCAATGGATAAGATCAAACACACGAGTGGCATGTGAGGAAGAAGACTGAAAGGGAAGGCGAACGTGACGGCCCAGCTGGCACGCATGACACAAGTGCTCATCGTGAGCCCGAGGGCACCGAATGTCGGAACTACGACTGAGCTGCAAAGGGGCATCCCCGCCAGATGGCCGAGGCGACGGTGCCACGTGAGTGGAGGTGGTGGTGGCGAAGGCGCACGCCGATGGGGGTGAAGAAGAAGGCAAAGGAGGTGCGCGGAAGTAGGGAAACGAAGGGTGTAGAGAGGCCCAAAGGCCTTTGTCAAACGGAGAAGAGGACGCCGGGAGGCCAACTCCCCACTGGTGAGGCCGGAGGGGTCAAACTCAACCGAACAAGAGTTGTCGGCCGTGAAGCGACGAATAGAGAGGAGGTTGTGAACCATACCGAGCCACAAGAACATCAAGGATATGAAAAGAGCCATGTAAATCGGCAAAGTGCCCACGAGGAGACAGAAATGCAAAAGCCATTTTTTAACCATGATGGAAGAAGGACAGAAGGGTGGGGAGGATGGAGAGAGGAAAGTAGACTCAAAGACGGGCGTGGTGTGGAACGCGGGCGCCCGAGTCGGGCGATCCGTGCAGGCTCACCGGAGGGTCGGGGCCATGGTGCCGACGGAGTCGGCCAAAACCGCCGGGTGCCAACCGACAGTTCCCGGGCGAGGCACCGGGAGGTGGAACCCCACGGCGACTCGAAGGGGCGACAGAGCAGCACTCTGCGAGCATGGTCGCCACGCTGGAGCCTGGAAGATGCGCCCGACCATGAGTTGTTGAAGGATGGCGGGGTGCACCTTGTGGCGGCGCCAATGTGCCCCATTGGCCTTGGCCTCCCCACCGCGGAGAGACGACGCTGGGTAGTCTTGCGCCGTCTGCGACGAGTGGTTGAGACGGGTGGGGGAGTAGTCCAAATGGAGGTGGCACCTCGCGTCGGGTAGACAGGTGGAAGAAGCCGCGCCCTCGCCGACCGGACGGGCGGGCGGGAAGAGGGTGCACTACGCTTGCGCCAGCACGCGCCATGGTTGTAGCGGCCGCAAACGCCGCTGGCCAGCCCGGACAGCGATGACAGCGGCGGGCGAGGACGGAGGGGCGCCCGGCCAAGGCTACTCGTGTTGGGCGCCATGTGCGCCGGCTACCCGCGCCCGCCGCCGCTGAGAAAGAGCGAGGCGGGCGGCGCTGAGAGTGCCCGGGGCGCGCTGGAGTAGGAGGACGGGCAGCGGCGCGACGGCCGCTGGATTCTCATACGCTGGGCTGGGCAAGACCGCGCTGGCCGCGCTACCTTGGGCTACTCAAGGCGCTCGCGACGCCACCCGGCGCCGCCGAGAGGAGAGCAGGCGGCGGTGCCGGGAAGCGCCCCGGGCGGCGCTGAGGAGGATGGCTTGCCAAGCCGCGCGGCGGCGGAAAGGCCAAAGCCGCTGGCGCTGGGAGGCCGCGTGACGGCGCCCCACGGGCTTCGGCACGCCCACGCTAAAGCCGCCGCCGCCCGCCATGAAGGCTGGAGTGGCGGCGGCGGCGGGGCGCTGGAGGCGGCGAAAACGGGGCCTCGCGCCTGTGAGGAAGAAGGGAGAGGGGGGGAAGCACGGGTAGGAGTCCGGGGGAGGAGGGCGGCCAGTCATGGCCGCGCCGGCGGGAAGAAGCCGGCGGCGGCGCCCTGGCGGCTGGGTGGGGAGAGGAGAACGGAAACCTAAGCTCGTGATACCAAGCTGAAAACTGATTCACACATTTGGGCCTACCCTTAGGGTGGCTGTATATTGTATCATACATGGGCCTCTAATGGGCCTATACTCCAACAATGCAAGTCATACATGTACACTCTAACAGTTTTGACTCAAACCTTGTCCAGCGTGTCAAATCAAGTATTTGAAAACTGGAGGAAGTACATGATTCTAAACTGTCTTCACTCTATTAGTCACCTCTCTGTTAGGGAGCAAATTGTTGGTTTGGCTGTGGTCACTATGAAATTGCTCAATTGCTTAATGATATTTTTCATGTTAATCCTGGAGATCAGGACATATGTAACATCTCAATGAGAATGCTATAAGCATTGCTAATTCTTAACATTTTTTTGTGTCAATTATGGAGATCAGGAGCGTACATGTGTAACATCTCAATGAGGAGAATACTCTAAGCATTGCTAACTTTTGTGGTCTCATATTTCCAGTGATCGGAGTCTAACACTCTATGACCTGCGCATGTCATCTCCAGCTAGAAAGCTAATAATGAAGGTCAGTTGATTCTCTCTTTGGAATCCTGATAAATGTACATTTTCTTCTAGCTTCTATTTTTGTACCTATTGAATTGTATACAGTGATGTATGCTTTGATTATGCAGACAAGGTGCAATTCAGTATGCTGGAACCCCAGAGAGCCCATGAACTTCACTGCTGTAAGATTCAAATTTATTTCTATATTTACTTGAGCTGTCACATAATTCTGACTATTTTTTTTTGAAACGAACATAATTCTGACTATCATATTATAAATATTTTGTTAAGTCTTCAACTCCAGCATTGAGGAACTGATGTTGTGTTCCCTTTTGTCGCTAGGCAAATGAAGACACAAACTGTTATTCCTTCGATGCTAGAAGGCTGGACGAAGCCAAAATTGTTCACAAAGGCCATGTTTCAGCAGTGTAAGTGTAGTTTTCTGCAAAATTACCTTTTGTGTTATTTATTTAGTAGGTGGTGGCTGTAAAGATTTATTATCCTGACTAGCATATATTTCTTATCAATATGAAGAGCATATGAATATTGACGAAAGTTAGAAGAACCTATATGGATATTTCCCTTGCTGGCATATATCTCTTATCAATTTGAAGAGCATTGGAATAAATCATAGGATACAAAGAGAAAATAGAAACTGGATTTGTCACTTAATTCTGTGCTGGGCTTGCTCCATTTTCATACAGTTGATTATTGATCAAACATGACTTCAATAACCTTTTGAAGTTGCATTAACTCTTTGAAGTTGCATTAACTCATAAGTACAGAAGATATCATTTCATGTAGTTGATCTGTACTTATGACATCGGTAGCATACACGTTTAGTCTCTTCTAATTTGCAGGTCATCTTACATGAATTTGGGTTTTCAGGATGGATATTGACTACTCTCCAACAGGGCGTGAATTTGTTACTGGTTCCTATGATAGAACAGTATGTCTACTCCTAAAGACTTAAAAATGAGTTAATACTCTTTTTTATTTTTATTTAGTGATGTATATATAATACTTTTTGCAGGTAAGGATTTTTAATTACCTTGGAGATCACAGCAGAGAGATTTACCACACCAAGAGGATGCAAAGGTTCTTCTTTTATTACTACAATATTTGTCAGTCGTCACCTTTTGTTCTAGTTACTGTTGGTGTCCTCATTTTTAGACCAAATTCCAGACCGGAGTACCTTATGATTAACTCCACTTGCTGCCTCTTATCTTTTAATTCTTGGACAACAATTAGCCCTCAAAATGTCTATGCTGTTAAACTAAGTGGATTGTTTAGTGGGAGGTTCATCTATGGATATAGGTCTCCAAATGGGGCATGGAGCATTCTATAACTGAATTTTGTTTTCTATATAGTTTCAGGAAGTTCAGTATGAATGAGTTCAGATTTCATTTTATGCATCTTTTTCTGAAAGATAATTTCCTGATATTTACTATGAACATTATTATAGATTCTAATCTAATCAATTTACCGTGCTTCTTTGCAGGGTGTTTTGTGTGAAGTACACATATGATGGGACCTATCTAGTATCTGGCAGTGATGATACAAATCTTCGGCTGTGGAAGTCCAAAGCTTCGGAACAACTTGGAGTTGTAAGTTTTTCAATACAGACCATTTGACACATTGCATAGTTATTTTTCCTATACCATTAATGACAAGATGCAAGTGGGCTGGATTGTACAGACCATCTTTTTGGGGAAAAAAAGCAAAAGCAAATTCTTTGTACAGACCATTTGACACATTGCATAGTTATTTTTCCTATACCATTAATGACAAGAGCCATACATAGAGAAGTGAACTAGCAGCTAAGTGGGATTAGACAATGAGGCGGTTGACAGGCTTCCTTTGATCATGTTTGGTCATTGCTTAGATTTGTTTTTGGTCAGTTGAATTTATCACCGAACTATCCTGCTGACCTGAAAATGGCTACATTAGCATTTTTGGTACTCATGTCGGATCCAGTTTGTACTTGGTCTTGTCTGCATGAGGTCATAGTTTGCTTCAAGAACACCTAGCAAGGAACATGTATGTGGAGGCAAAGCAAATGCTCTTTTTTTTTTTTCCATTTTACTTCACTGAAATTCTGTTTTTTTTTGCATCATATATGCTTAGTTTATTAGCTTTTGAGGATTAATACTTGAATGATTATTGATCCGTGCAAACTGATGACGGGGAAACATGTGTTATTGTTGTGAATGGTTGCACTTCTTGTTTCTGTAATCGTTTTGTGCCTCTGTCATTAACTTTGGATACCTATCCTGGAAAATGATTGTACTACTTTTTATTAGTTTATAGGCAGTAATTGTCATCAATTGTACTCCTGACCATTAATGGAAGAGTTTATGAACATTTTGCTCTTGAGTACTTGAATGTGACTGAACAAATCTCTCGCAGCTTCTTCCACGGGAGCGCAAAAAGCAAGAGTACCAGGATGCTTTGAAGGAGCGGTACAAGCATCTCCCAGAAGTGAAGCGGATTGTAAGGTAAGCTAATGTTGGCCTCCTCTGGCATGCATGGGGAAGGAAATCATACTTCTTAATTATTTTTTTATCACAAAGTAGTTTGTGAGCTAGCTTCTCTTACCGTCAGTTTGCTAATTAAATAAAAGTTCCATCATGCATGCATGGTTTAATTTTGTTGTTTATCATTATATACAGGCATAGACACCTGCCGAAGCCAATCTACAAGGCAGCCAACCTACGGCGCACGATGATCGAAGCTGAAAACCGCAAAGAGGAAAGAAGGCGAAAGCACAGCGCCCGGGGAGCATGCCTGTGCAGCCGTTCAGGAAGCGAAGAATCATCAAAGAAGTTGAGTAGGCATGCAGTTTGCATCATGATCGGCGTGGGAGTTTGTTTTGTTGATTGAGAGCGGCATTGACCGATGAGATGAGAATGCATGCATGTTTGCTGCTGAGAGTTGAGCTCAAGTTTTGCCCCTCCTAAATATATGTGCTGTATCAATGACTTGGTTTAGTTATTTTTGAAATTGGAAACGATATATTCATGTTGGGCGATGCCCCATGTGTTAAGAGTTTGCAATTGCAACCGTGAGCAATTATATTCCGAATAGAAGAAGGGAAACTGACGCCTGGTGGCTGAAATAATTGGCCATTGAGTTTCAGTGAAGTACTGGAAAGACACGGGCATGATCTGGAACGTAACAGCAAATAAAGCTGGTCCGTCCAGCGAGATATATCTGTCGTCAAGTACATTCATGTGTTTTGAATTGCTGGAGGTCACATGATCGAGTATGGACACAATGATGAGATTCCTTCACATGAATCCATCTTTATGATTATGATTTTTATGAATCTATAACTTTAGAAGCAGCCAACTCATCACAACATACGCATGGTTATTATTCATGATATCAATATAATCCGATGTGTTTGCTTCACAGACGTACACCGTACACGTACATGGATCTCGTCTCAGCAGCTAGCTAGCAGTAGCAGCATCAATCAATAGCAGGAGTACAAGACATCTCGTCTCAGCAGCTAGCAGCATCAAGGCTGTGTCTAGCTCCATCTCAGTCACTAGCAGCTAGAAGGAGCTAGCTGAGGGGAAAAAATAATAATAAAAAAAGAGTGATCGGATCCGTAAGTACGTAAGGCATGCAATGCAATGCAATGCATGCTACACGTAATAGAAGCAGAGCAGTCTATACTACACAAATCCAATCCACGTACCATACGGACCGGACGGACGGAGAGTTACTATTGTACATGCATGTCGACGAGTGGTTGATAGACGATATCGTCATCAGATCATCCGTTGGCGGTGGCCGCCGGCGCCGCCGCCGGTGGGATGGTTGGTACGCCTTGCTTGTGGAGCTCGGACATGACGCTGTCGAGCGAGGGCGGCTTGAGCCCCAGGGGAAGCGGCAGCCATGGCTTCACTAAAACATCTCCAATGGCTGCGTCGATGCTCTCCTTGGACTGCATCATTGCATTTGCATTTGCGTGCATCATTAACAGTTGTTGACACATGCATGTACGTACAAAATATGCTTCAGCAATATAATTCATCATGTGAATGCCAAAATTGGAGTGTTAATATTACCGGGTGCGCGTCGAGCTCAAGCTGCAGTTCGGCGAGCTTGCTGCATGTCGCCGTCGTCGCCGTCGTCGTCGGCGGCGGCGGTGGCGGTGGCGGTGGCGGCGGAGGGACCATCGTCCCTGGTCTGTACATTGTTGGGTGCGGCACCATCCCCGGAACGGGAAATCTCGGCAGCTGCACCACCGTACCGTACCGTACCGGACGGACGACGTGTATTCATCATCAGTATGTACATATATATGCACGTACACACATACGCATACATACGGGAAGGAGTGTTTACATACCATGGCGGCGGGCGGCGGCACGCATGGCGTCCCTTGCGTCATTGAGGCTGCTTGTGGTCCCCATTTCCTGGCCGCCTGCATGCATGCAGTAAGGAGAGGAGGCAAGCAAGGTAAATGGATAACAGTAAGTAATAGTAACATGCATCACGAACAGGGAGAGAGGCAGTCGAGCCAATTTAAGCAAGCTGCCAAAAAAGCGAGCGAGAGTCACATGCAGGCACTGCAAGAGAGGAGAGTCTCTGCAAGTCAGCAAAGCAAGCAGGCAGGCAGCAATTGAGGTCCAGGGGGAGCACGCACGTTGTACTGCTGGTGCCAGAACGCCCCCGGGTCCACCGCCGGCTGGTGCGGGTGCGCCCACGGCGGCAGTGGCCGGGGCGGCGCCAGGTGCCGCGGCCACACGGGCAGCATTGCAGTCGGAGTCGGAGTCGGAGGCGCCGCCACCGCACCAACAGCTTCAGCCGCCGCGGCGTGGGGCGGCGGGTGGCCCCACGTGCAGCGGCCGGCAGAAGGGCGGGGCGCCGGCGGCGGGAACCCGATGGTCGGCACCATCCACGGCCGCCCCGCGTGTGGCGCGTCCGTCCTCGGCGCTACCCGCCGCCGGCCGCCGGCGCGTACATGTGCCGCTTCTGCGCCCAGGTTGCGGCCTCCGCCTCCCGCGCCATCAGGTGCTTTCTGTGCGACCGGTACTTCTGCAAATTTATTACCAACTCCATCATCACCTGCTCTGCTCATTCATTCCATGCATATGACCTCCCATGCATATGCATGCAGCAGATGCTAGCACAAGTACCTACTTTCTACAAGCTCAATTAACCAAATTAAACACAGGCTGAACATCGTAAATTTTATTTCAGTAAATTTATTTTATGGCTACGTATACTCATGCAACATCACTTCACTACATACATACATATACGACATAATTAACATTTATGTGAGACAACAAGATGATGCCAACCTCTAGGTAGTACGACTATTATTATTGCAACTCGATCTTGTCGGCATATAATTAAACCAGTTTCAGTGGAGGCTTCATAGCATCAGTGGCACAATATTTATAAAGAGAGAGGTGATGAAAATTTCATCAGGATAAAACTTATCTACACTGTTTCTAACACATTAGAATCTTAGAAACAATGCCACAAAACTTACATTGAGACTGACCTAACATGCCATTGTTAGTAGAAAGGAGTATATAGCGCACACTCATTTAAGAAACAGATATCGATCAAGAGTTGGGCTTCCATGCAAAAACTAGCAGCTTACTCATGTCAGTGTTCACTACTAACTAGCTCCATCTACCATGCACCCAAGAGTACAACAAGCTAGGCACTGATCATGAGCTTATTTATTCTGCAGAGATTAGTTTCATGTGTGTTGCACCCATCATATATATGCATGCATGATTAGCATGAGCTAGTTGGTAGTACCCCTCTATTCTAAATTATAAGATGTTTTGACTTTTCTAGATACATTATTTTTACTATGTATCTAGATAATGTATATTTAATATAAGTGCATAACTAAAGCTACGTGTTCAGAAAAATCAAAACGTGTTATACACTTTGGACTGGAGGGAGTAGCAGCTAGCTTTTGGTCATTTGGTGGTTAATTAACTGATGTTCTTATATTGTACTAGTAAGTAAGAGGTAAGTAATATTATACACTATAAACAGTATCATGGGCATGTTTGTGGAAACTGGAAAGTCAAGTTTTTGTGGTGCCTAGTCGGCAGGTGACAGAGCATGCGGTGGGCTGGGCCTGGGCGGGACAGCAGCAGGCCCACAAGCAAGCAGGCAGGCAGGCAGGCAGGCAGCTAGTAGTGCCTGTACCGCCACTCTCGGAGCTGCTTGGCGTCTCCTCTTTGCATGGTTCGAGCAAAGGAATATATGCAGTCCAATCCAGTCCAACAACAAGCAAGCTATAAATCATGCATGCATGCTGGAGCTGGAGCTGGATCCGATGCATGCCATGCCATTGACAATTTCGCATGCTGCCGCTGTGTAGCGTATCTATCATGCAGTGCATGCTTTGCTTTGCTGCCTTGCCTTTGCTTTGCTTTGCTTTGCTTTGTTTTGTTTTGTTGTGTACTACTGCTGCTGCTCCTCGCGCCTGCTACAATATAATGCGTGCCCACAAGGCACAAGCCACAACATGTTTCTTTTTTTTAAAAAAAAATGCTTTCACTTTTACCAGCTGAGATCGTGTACCGTGCTAGCTTTGGCAGCGCTAGAGCCAGCAGAGAGAGTCCGGGTAAAATATGCATGCATGGATTCACATGACCAATAGTTCCCAATGCAAGAATAAAGGAACCCAGAACAACGAAGATTCACATGATGCCTATGCATGTGTAGCAATGTACTGCAATGGTACTACCATTGGCATGGACAATGCACCATATGTGTCCCCCTGCCCCCCAGATCTGCTTCTCCCAGATCACTGTATCTTTGTGTTTATCTAGCTATATTCCCAAATGTTGAAGTTAAAATGGATTCCTCTGTGCGTAATATTTTACTTCCCACAGTAATGACGATCCTCCCACACATCTCCTTCCTGTCCATGACCAGGGCTTGTGACCCGTGAAGAATAGCATCCACAAGGTATGCAGGTGCAGTTTGATTCTAATTAAGATGTATTGGAACAAATGACGTGATTGTTGCATACATATCTCTAAATTGCAAAGTCGTCCATGTGACCGTACAATAAATTGCTCATTCTGTTGCAACGTACGGGCTATGTTTGTTCGTTACTAAAATTAATTGCTACACAAGTCTACACCCATGTGTATATGAAAGGAGTAGTAGGCACATAAGATGATATATCACAGACCACTACTTATTATTAGACGCTAAACATGTACCATTTATTTCTAGCTTAATTATGTGACGAGAAACTTGTGCATATATTATTGTAAACAATGCATATACATATTGTTTGCAGCACGGCAATACCACACTGCAGGAATAATTCAAGTTTGTTACTACCTATGGAATTCATCACCCATTCTGATTTTTTTTATTCTGAAATTTGTTAACTATATGTGTTTCAACCATTACGGTACTGCTTTTTTGGACCGGCTAGTATTTGACGATGTAGTGATTGTACCTGGAGGTGGCTGGCAATGTTGTGTCTTGTGAGGCAATCCATGCCCATGATTTCGAGGATCCGGGACGGCACGGCCTTGTCGATGCCCAGCTGCTCCACCGCCTGCACGAACCTCCGGTGCAGCTCCGGCGTCCAGTCCACCTGAAAATAATTTATGTAATAATACATATACAATATAATTAGTTATATTAATTACCAGGCATATGCGCGCGCGCACACACACATGTACCGGGACTTATAAGTCGGCTGATAAGAGAAGCCGGTGTTGTGTAAAAAAAAGAGAAGCTGACTGATTTGCTGTGAAAGAAAAATAACATTTAAATGGCTAAAAAGCACGGCTGACATGTCATCATCAGAGCAGATCATAGATGGATGGAGCTAGTAGTCTAGTATAATTTTTTACAAATCTAACCATATAAAATTATAATTATCAGATAGTATAATTTCTTACAAATCTAATTATATAAAGTTTGTGTTATAATTTTTAGTTATTAGCTTAATTATTGGCAAGTTTTTAAAGTTTGAATCTTGATATGCTTGTGAACCTTATAAAGGGAACAAAGGTAGTACGGTACATGTACACAGCTAGCAGATCATGCATTCATGCATGTAAATTACTGGAAGAAGGAACTTTTAATAACTAACTAAAAAGCTAGAAAAGGCATGGATGGATGGATATCGGATCTTTTTGTGATGGAATCCTAGTAGAGACACGACATGCATGCTAGATTGCTAGTACTACATATACACGTACGTAAAAAGGGGTGGGGTTGAAAAAAGAGATGGAGCAAAGTATGTACGTGGATGATATGTCGTTGAGCAGCAGGCAGGCAGGCGTGTAAATGTATGTAAATTGTAAAGTAACAAAAGTAAAATTTAATTATCCCTGGGTGCATAATACTGCAGCATTGCATATGGCAGTGGCAGCTAGTAGGCAGCAGGACAAGATGGAGTCTGTGCGACTTGTACCCACAAGAGGGCGAAAGGATGAGAACACTATCACTTACACAGCTGCTGCTGCTGGTCTTGCTTGCTCTAGGCTGTAGTAAGTAGGATCTAGCAAGACGCCGCCCGTACTGTTGGCTCTTGGCTGTAGTAGGATCTACCATTGCAAGCTGCATGCTTGGGGTAATGGGGGTAATGGGGTTGGGAGATCCCGTGACCTCTCTCTCTCTCTCTCTCTCTCTCTCTCTCTCTCTCTCTCTCTCTCTCTCTCTCTCTCTCTCTCTCTCTCTCTCTCTCTCTCTCTGCGTGTGTGTGTTTCATTTCATGGATGGATGGGATGGGATGGGATCGGCCGCCCTGCCAAGATCGATCGATCTATCTTTCTATCCATCCGTGTCCAACTGACCACAAAAAGGGAGCCTACGTACACGGGGATTCTCATGGCTCTATTCATTATTGCCGCCATTGCTCGATCTGCTGCCTCCCTGCAGTGCAGTGCAGGGTGTAGTACATGTTAATGTGTGTAAAAACCTCCATGCCTGCGGCCATGAGAGAGAGAGAGAGAGAGAGAGAGAGCACATCAAATGTGAGGCAGGCAAATGGTCTCACTAGCTGCGCCTTGCCCTTGCTGCCGGCGTCGATATGATTTCCTTAATTTCCGTGTTGTTATTATTGCCTGTCGATCTGCAGGCGCACACGTAGCAGACTAGCAGCAGATGAGCAAAGCCCGCACAGCTGTAGTAGGCTCCATGTCCATGCAGCAGCTAGCTAAGCTAAGCTAAGCTAGGGCGTAGCGACCAAATAAACGAGCTGCTGATCGATCGAGGTCTCCACTCTGCTCTCTGCCACCGCCATGGATTAGAGCTCCATCATCGATTCATCGTGGAGTAGCATCAGGTTCAGCGACTTGATGATTTTGAAAGACGATATGATCGACCTAGCGTCGCGTCGGCAGATCTGATTATTCCTTTCCTTCCATTCCCTCTCTCTCTCTGCAATAGTAGCTCCGATCCTCATGTGCAGGAACAAACAACGCATTACGTACTCCGATCCTATAATTTTTTTTTTCGCGAACGTGTCGTTGTGACACGTGTTTCATTAAGAAGAAGCAGAGTTACGGTTAGTTACAAATACTCCGATCCTATAATTAATAAGTCGTATAGATTGATGTGCATATGCTCAACAGCTAGCTATGCTATGCTAGGGCAAGCAAAATAAGGTAATTAAGCAAAATAAGGTAATTAATAAGCTACTAGCTAGTATGTAGTACCTTCACCTTGCGTTTGCCGCCGTGCGAGTTCTTCCCTGCTGCTGCCGCAGCCGCCGCCTTCTTCTTGCTGTGACCTGCCTCTGCCGACGCCGACGACGACTTGGTATCGGACAAGCAGGCGGCGGCCCCGGCGCAAGAATCCTCCTCCGTCGTCTGCTTGCTGGCGGCCACATGTTTCTCATCAGCAAATAATGTTTGCTCCAACAACCCCTTCTCCTCCTCTTGTGCTACTGTCGTCGTCACCACCGCCAGATGTTGCTTCACCTTCACGTCGTCGTCCGGCCGCACCACCAGCGCCTTGTTGGCCGCCGCCACGTCGTCGACGTGGACTGCCGCCGCAGCCGGGCTCGCCGTGGGCAGTAGCTGGTCGTCGTCCGGCGGCGGGGGGGACGAGAACTCTGCGAGGAGCTCCGTGGGGTCGACCTCCAGGTCCGGGAGGATGTCCCCGTCGGCGTCGAAGAAGCTAGGCATGTCGCAGCTGAAGTCGATGTAGTCCAGCAGGTTGTCGTCCACGTCCACCATGGAGAAGCCACCGTCGCAGCAGTCGGACCCGCCGCCGGACGTCGGGAACACCACATGGTGCTGGTGGTCGCCGACGAAGCCGCCGCAGTGCTGATCCGCCTTGCTGCTGCTGCTGCTAGGGCTCCGCAGCGTCGAAACCCCAAGCATGGATATATACCCTAGTAAAGTAGGACGATATATCGATCGATGGATGGATATATATGCCTAGCTTCTTTGCTAGTATATAGCTAGATTAATAGAGCAAGTAGTAGCTAGAATTATATATATTCTATCTGCTTCTTGATCTCTGGATCTGGAGGCTAATATAGATAATTATTAGCTCTCTCTACAGATAGATTCGCCTAGCTATATATATGCGGCATGTATAGAAGATGAGCTAGCTAGCTTGAAATGCACAGAGAAGCTAGAGAAATTAAAGATGCTGCTGCATGGATATAAGGCGAGATCAGTTGGGATAGAAGATGAGCTCTCGCTGATCGATAAGCAACGACGACGACGGGCGATGGAGATCTCTAGCTAGTAGCTATCTGGCTGCAGGGAAGCTAATAATAATGGATAAGAATTGAAGAAGCTCGGGAGCTAGGTTGGTAGCTTAGCTGCTGCAGCAGGTGGAACGACAAGAGAGCGAGAGGGGAAAGCTAAGCTAGCGGATGATAGAGCGCCGCAATTAAGGGGCCGGGCCGGAGGAGGAAGAAGATGAGAGCAATGGGCGGACGACTAGTAGCAAAGCAAAGCAAGCTGCTACACAAGACTAGTTTGGTGCGTGGTGATTTTGGAGTATTAGGGCCTGCACTGCACTGCACTGCACTGGACAGCAGGACGCATGTCCACCACACATAAAAACCTCCTCTTCCCTCCCTCCTCTTGCTTTGCTTGTTCTCATCATCAGTACAGATCATTTTCTCTCTCTCTTCCCCACTTGCTTTATAGGGCTTGGTTGGGTCTGGGTCTCTCTCTCTCTCTCTCTCTCTCTCTCTCTCTCGTGCAGCGGCCAGTGGTATGGTGGTATCGCCAGGCAGCCGGCCAACGCCCGTCTCTTTCGACCTTGTCGCTGCGCGTACACATTATTATTGGATTTTTTTGAAGAAAACATTATTATTGGATTGTACACCCACCCTACACCGGCCGGCCGACTGCAAGTGCATATGGCAGGCAGGCAGGCAGACACACCAGCACAGCATAGCATGCAGCACGGCTCCGCAGCGTTTATTTATATCCATCTATCTGATCGATCTGTACACCGTATCTCAGTGCCTGCCTCTGCCTCCTCAGTTAGACCATTCCAACTTGCTCTACGAATATATATTATGATGAGTACTTGAGTAGTATATACTGCTATATGCTGCATGTCCTTTTGCATGCATATATATCTAATTCTTCCGCAATTTATCTGCCTCCACTACAATCTACGTCGTCTACACCTTGTTACTCCTGCCACCTCATCATATCATTGTTAAATACCTTCTACATATATACCTATCAGTATTATTATACCCTGTATATATTGAAACTCTTAAAACTAGTGCTCAAATTAATAAACTTTGACCGTCAGCTAATATCTTGGTATTTTCAAACCTCCATGTTAATATTCACAAGACGTGTTAAAAAGAGATAAATTAAAATCTTAAAAGATATTTTTAAAAAGTAGGAGCATAGTATTCAGAGTATGTTGTTAAAACATTTGAATAGCCCCCTAAATCTATATCTAAGCTACTCATCGCTCCGTCGTTATAAAAAACTTAATATAACCCCTTAATCTATATCTAAATTACCAAATATAACATTACGAAAAATAACTTTTGTTTCAATAAAAGAGATTAATAGTTTTCAATTATCGCCCGTTAGTACTTCATATGAAAAGTGGTGTGCAAAATAACGCAAATCACACCTTACTACTCATTAGTGTGTTGCGTCCTAAGAGCATCTCTATAAATATTACCTATCCTACATACCCTGTTTTTAAGTAGTGGAAAGCAAAAAAAAAAAAAAAAAAAACTCCGATCCAACAGAATGCCTACTACATCACCCAAATTTGTTAGTCTTCCAAATCCTGACTCCCACTACCACTTTTGTTGATCCACAAGATGGGTAGCTAAAAATCAGTTTAGTCATTTCACACACCCACTCCTCCACGCGTGCCCACCCTAGAGCCACGTGACTCTTTCTCTGTCGTCACCCCGAACTAGGTCGCCACCGTGCCTTTCCATCAGTGCCGGGAAGATGGCCGTGGACGGATCTGGTCGGACCTAGCCGTTCTCCTCCTTCCACGGCTGCCACGCAGGTCATCATCGACGGCGCTCCTCAACCGGCGTCGCCCCTTCATCTCACCGAGATGAGCACCATTGATCCCTGCCTTCCCAACACGTACACAGATTTTATGTTGGAATTCGATTATGCACGTCTACGCGTGTTCAATCCACTCAATCATAGCCCCCAAACAGAACACCAGCTATAGGCAAGAAGATCTTCAACTTTAACTGTATGTCTTGGGAGAATTTCAGCTCTGATCCAATAATTGTTGGCATTGAGCAACCGAGCAAGGCATATTGGTCAACAACCACATAACTCTTCCATGCCAACAAGACCTTCGAGTCCGATAGGAATGAATGTTCACTTGAGCATATATAGATGGGCCACAATTTAGAAGGAGTGTCAAAAATTTCAGGCAACAATGTTTGAGGTGCTGGAGCGCCGGTATCGACGTGCACGTGGAGTCCCTTAAGCTTATGTAGATAGATTCAGTCATGTGCATACTTGTTTACCCTTGTTTGAAGCATAACTCGCTTACTCAGGTGGACCAAGCAACGACACAAACCTCCGAAATTCCGTGGTCTGCTAATCAGTTTCGAATTATCTATAATTTTTTCACCAACATCGCTGTCGCAGCTACGTGTGTGGCTGTCCAAACTAGAACCGGCGGCCTTGACCCGGAGGAGAATTGAAGGCCCTGCCGGCTGCCGCCACCTTCCTGCTAGCAGTGGCGCGGACATCGATCTGGTGGTCGGCGACGAGCGAGGTGTGGGAGAGAGGGGTGGACGGTGGTGCAAGAGGCCGTGTCGCCGGCCCCTCGAGGATTAGCTTAGTATAAATTGCACTGGACACTTAGTTGATCTGACTGATGAACCCCGGCCTTGTAGTTGCCTGTCGCGTGCATGTACGTACGTCTCAGAAGAGCTTGAAATAATTAAGCAGGAAAGAGTGGTGAGATCAAGCACATTGTTGTAAGAAACATAGCACATGGTGATGGAGCACACGCAGCAGTTGAGCACTTAGTCGATTGGGACCCTGCTAGCTAGCTAGGGTGAGGATGCATATCTAGCTAGCTCTCTTCTTCCCTCTACGACGTACGATACGAACTGTGTTGGGTTCAATGCAAAAACCGGGTACTGTTGTGGGAAAAAAAACAGCAGGGTACTGTTCCGGCCCTGCTAGCTGCTTTTGTGTAACCAGCAGCCATGCATGTCCATGTACTCTCTCTGTATTGAAAAGAAAGTCATTTTAGACAGTGACAGAGTCTTCAAATTAAACATAATTTTGATTTCTTATTTCTATAAAAATATTTATTAAAAAGTTATATATGCATCTGTATAGATCGAAACGAATGATCCATGCACATATGCATGCCATTGCCAATGTTACTACTACTCTGCAACTTTATTTGAAGGTATCCTCTGCATGCATATATATATATATATATATATATATATATATATATATATATATATATATGCTGGTGTGAGGTACCGCGTGCGCTCTTTTTTTGTATCGGAGTTACATATGGTTGCATTGCACATGCAAACGGTTTATTCATTGCCTCTAGCTAGCGCACATATATATGCATTATTCAGGTGACTTTTACCAAGGCTCCAAGAGCGATGGATGCAATTACGATCGAATTAGTTTTTTTAGAAAAGAATCTGTTTCTTACCTTTTTTCTAAAATCATTTTCACGATGCAAATGGATAGACCGAAAGGACGACAAAGATGGGCGCGTGGCTGCCATATCTTGATGCTGGACTCAATATTATTAATTAATTTGCATGTCCATGTTTATATATCTGATTATTATATCTAGAGCCAAAGCCAAGCCAAGGTCTATGTTTATACGTATATCACATCACCGCGCGAGCGCTAATTAATACTATAACGTGGTACATATATATACATCACAGGAGTGCGTGTGTATTGGTCCCCTTTAAACTAGCTTTAATGCCAAGCCACATGTGTACATATCTCGGTCGATCTCGGTGTGGCATGACTCAACATTGACGTATACAGCTAGCAGGTAGCAGCAGCTATCATCATATTCATATATACTCCCTCCCTCGCTCTCTCCTTTTCTAATTAACCGATCGTTCTCATTTTCCAATAAATAATTTTAACTAATTTTATATTTAAAAATATTAACATTTATAATATATACTTAGTATCACTGATAGATCGCTAAATCTATTTTATAATAAATTTATTAGAAGATACAAATATTGTAGGTACTTTTTAAATCTAGTTAAAATTACGGTATAAAAATAAAAGAAACAATACTTATCGAGGGGCAGAGACGATATGCATGATGGCTTTATTTTTGATAAAGGAAGACTTTATTAATTTTTCAAGCGCATTACATTGGGATGATACCTTATATAAATTATTGCCTTGTCATTGAGCCGTGGCATTGCCCCCAGGCCAAGATTTGGCAATAAGTTTATTTGCATTTGCCAGGGGGGAGGCCGGGGTCTATTTCTATGAAAAAAAACGACTTTTTTTCAAGAAAATACTACACGCCCAATGCAAAATAGGAGGGAAGCAGTTCAGGAAGGAGATTTTTTTTTGAACCGGTCATGAAAATCATTTTGACCGTTACAAAAAAAAAAAATCATTCCTTATAATTCCTGTAGAAGAGGTGCCCCGGCCGGTGGAGAGAGCGACGGCATCATCATCATCAGCTGAATCACTGGAGAGATCAGTGGAGACGTCTCTCGCTCGATCCACTGTCCACACCATGCATGTCATGTCGTCGTCCTGTGTGTACCGTGCGTGTCTCCCTCCGGCCTCTACTACTGGCCTACTACTGCTGCGAGCTCTAGCTCTCTGCTACCCCATTCTTTCTCTGATGATTCTTTCTCATCAGCTTTCTTTCCCGAGGATGATGACGATGATGATACTATATTCTACTACACCGGTTCCAAATTATAAGAATATTTTGACTTTAACTTTTCTAAATTTATAGATTTTGCTATATATTTGATATACATTATTTCTAGAGGTATAATAAAATCCGTATGTCTAGAAATGCCAAAACATTCTTGTAGTTTGGTATGCATTGAGTATCTCTTATTCTCATGCTTGAACATTATTATTATTCGGGCTGTTCGGGCAGGACTTATAAGTCGGTGATAAGCCAAAATATCATTAAACAAATTTTTTTATTTTTATGAAAAAATACTTTGTTACCGATAAGCTGAAACGGCTTTTTAGCTAAAGCGAACAAGCTCAATTATGTAAAAAAGGGCAGACATGGATCCGATCTTTTATTTGTACATGTACTATACGACTACTGACCGCAAGGCACCTGTGGTAAGCAATTATTAATATATTGATCATATGCAAAGCTAGAATCTTGTTATTATTTCAAAAAAAAAACAACTAATAAATGCAGTCGTGTATATAGATGTGAGCCACGCGAGCGAGCGACGTGTTGCCGTTGTTTGCGTGGTCACCGTTGCCCCGCGCGTCTTTTCTCCACTGTTTCCTCCTCGCTACCGGACATGCATGATCTTAACAGTACTGTTACTAAATTGAAGGGTCCATGTTAGTCACGTCGTAAGATGCATTTTTTTCCCTATTTGGTGTGATCATCTTATTATAATCAGAAGATGAGGCTGGCGATGCTCTTTCAACGTGTCAGCTGCATCTCATGAAGTTCCCGTGGCATTAATGGGATCATGCATGTGGCCTTTTCAATCTTTAGCGGAAATATCGAAACTAGACAATTACTCTGGGAACAAATTAATTGGAGACCAAAATTGTGCATGATTAGAAGCTCTAGAGATTTACTCTTGCGCGTCACATAACTTAATTTCTTACTTCATCACAGCAGGTAGACAGTGATAGGAAACAGGTTGTTATTGTCACAGTCTAGCTGTCACAGAAGCCCAGACTTCTTATAGTGGAGATACTTTGATATTCATAGGGCCGGACGGAATACAGTTGTACTCTCAACTATGTGTAATTCGCCACATACAAGATGCATACACGTGGGTATTAATTGGGCCTTCTGGCTAGGGCTTCTTTAGCTCCGCCGCCATGGCCCCCTTCTCCTCCCTGTACAATAGCCTTGTCAGTCATGTGAGGACCAAGATCCTTCTTGCTCATTCTATTCATAGTAGTTAGAGTTTATATCGAACAATGTGTATTATGGGCTACTACGTGACAATGTCTTCGTGGATTCCTTGCTTGATCTTATTTCTTATAGGTAATTTCGATGCAAATGTCATGGTGTTCTTATTCTTCAAGTTGTTGTGTTTGTTAGTATTGGTGTGATGGTCATGCTCCAACCATTTCCTCCTTTTGTATCACCGGTTTGGTATATTCCGATCTAGTTCAACCTTATGGTGTAGAGAGATTTGATGGTGTCTTGATCATTTTCAATGACGATGATGCAACAACACTCTTTGAACATGCCTGATGTCATCATCCATGGCGTTGGATGATGAGAGGGTTTGGGGCCTGTTGTTGTAGTAGATGACTGGAGGGTGTTGCTCCAACGACGATCGTTGAAGGCTATCATATATTGAACACTTAGGCGTAACGGAACTAGCTAGACTAGCTATCATCATTTAATTGGAAGCATACCCCGTGCGTTGCTGCTAGAGTCCTTGCAGATTAGTGGATCGCTTGGCATGCCGTTGATGTGGACAATAAAATGCATGTGTGTCTTGCTAACGTGGATATTACAATTACGACATGTGTGCTAGTGGATTTTAATTTCAAGTGATAGTGTATAATTAAGATGGACAACCTTTGTATGTTTTGAGATACATAATGAGGTTTCGTTCTTATTAGAGAAAGAGATATAGATATAGATTGAAGCTAATTAATTAAAGAAAAAAGAGGGAATAAGACATATGTACTTACGAGTCACGTGCATGGTTCTCTTGTGGACGCCGGAACTGAAAACAGCTAGCGCTATGTGTACGTGATGAGCGAAGCTAGTGTTGGTGTGTTGACTCTGATGGCCTAGTAGGTCGTACTAGCTAGCCAGTCATGCATGTCGCATTCATAATAAGAATAATTAAGTAGTAATAATAATTCATTCGTCACGCGCCCACGCACTGTCTCGCTCGATCGAGTCAAATATAGGGTTGAATGAAGAGAAAGAGAGCGAGATTAATAACTGTGCTACCTTACCACTGTCTACTCCGATCCGTCGTCTATATCATGTAACGTACGCGTACAGCAGACTGTAGCATGCAGTAGTGATCGATCGATGGTGCATGACAACGGGCTACGGGCCGGCCGGCCTCGATCGTCTGATGCATGCATATGCTTGGTCGTCACACGCACTGTCGTCGCCGGCCGGCCCTTCTTATTTAGCATCTCGATCGATCTCTGCTTGTTGGTCCCGTGGGCCGTGGCTACAATACCACCGTGCCCTAGCTTGCTAGCTAACCACAGCTCGTCGTCGTGTCCTCGCTAGCTAGATCTGTAGCCCCGGCCGGCCACGTACGCCACCACGCGCCTAGCTTTGTCGATCGCCGGCCTCCTCCACCAAGTCTCTTCGCTTGCTGAGATCGATCTGGCACCGTCTACAGATAGCACAACAATCTTTTATTTGAAGGTGTTTATATATGCGTTTACGTACAGAGGTGAACTAGCAGCTATTCCAAAATAATTATCATTTTTTTACTTTAACTAAAATATATATACAAGAAAATAATATTCATATTTCATATTATGTATAATTACTATCATTATATACATTATTGAATCTATTTTTTTATATATAATAAACTTATTTGAAGATATATATAAATGTTGTTAATATATTTTATACAAATGTACTAGTCAACAAACTTAAAAAAATTTGGCTGACACGAGTACTATAGCGATACCTATTTTGCGATGGAGGGAGTATGTGAGGGTAGTGGAGGCCAAACTGGGCCTTGGCCCCCCCTTGGTTGACAAAGTTTTAATGACCCATATACTTAGCAGCTGAACTGTATATATATCTGCAGCATGTCACTATGATTTGGTGCTGAAATAAACAATTTGGCCCCCTCTTGCTGTTGAGCCAAGCTCCGCTGCTGTGTGTGTGTGTGTGTGTGTGTGTGTGTGTGTGTGTGTGTGTGTGTGTGTGTGTGTGTGTGTGTGTGTGAAGGACTTTTGTGTTTGAAGTGTGGCATAAAAATAAGACACATGTTCTGCGGTTGTAGTTCAAAGCCCAACCCTCAACCATAGCCTAGCTAACCTCAGTTAATGCCCCCCTCCCCCCCTAAAGAATCATTCTACAACCCTCAAAAAAATTATAGAGAGGACTTTTAACACTTAATTATTATGCCATAAAATATTCAATTATTAAAATATAATGATGTTTATTTGATAATATGAATACCATTATTCTTTTTTATAAACTCATATTGCTCAGATTTAGGTAACATAGTTGACTTGGCAAAAATGAATGCAAGTTTTTTTTGTTCTTCTATGTGTAGTTCTAGTTATATTATTATTAAGTGAAGTGAAATCATATGCTCATTCTGTTTCAAATTATAGTTCGTTTGATTTTTTTTTACTCTAAGTTTAACTGTTTGTCTTATTAAAAAATTTGTACATAGTTAAATTTAATTTATTTTTGAAGAACTTTTATTAGTAAATCAAGCCATAACAAAAGATATGATATTTTATATAATTATTTTAAATAAAATAAGTGGTTAAACTTAAAATAAAAAATCAAATGGACTATAATTTAGAATGAAGTTAGTAGCATATATACACTTATATTAATAGAAGGAGGACACCTACCGATTACAGACAAAACGGGCCTTATTGCAAAAAGTGGGCTGGGCTGGGCCGTTTTCCCAATCCGAGCCCGTAAAGGAAGACGTGGACGACTGCTACGAGTCTTGGTCATGGACGGATTCCGATCCAGCTTCTCGAACCTTCCTTCCTTCCTTCCGCTCCCGAGGCGACCCGAGCCCCTCCTCTCCTCCCCTCCCCGGCAGCCGCCGCCCTTCCCTTCCCTCTTTCCGAGTCCCTCCCACCGCCGCAAGCGACCCACCTCCCTCTCTCCCTAAGAAGGCCAGACCGTGATTGCGGCGTGGCATCCAAAGCCGGTCAAGATTCGAGAGGCCGGAGGAACCAAGCGTAGGGCCTCTGACTCGACGTCGTCCTCCGCGCGCGCCGCCCGCCGGCGCAGGGAGGCGCCGCCGTCCAGGGAGATGGGGGCCGATTACTACAAGGTTCTCGGCGTCGACCGCGGCGCCAGCGACGACGACCTCAAGAAGGCCTATCGGAAGCTCGCCATGCGATGGCACCCCGACAAGAACTCCACCAACAAGAAGGAGGCAGAAACCAAGTTCAAGGAGATCTCTGTGGCATACGAGGTTGCCCGCCCCTCCCTCTCACTCTCCATGTGTTGCTAGGATTGGATCATTACTGTTCGATTCGCCGGCTAGGGGGTTTCGACCCATTCTCTGTCCCTGTCCCTGTCCCTGTGGTTTGTTTATGCTGATTAACAAAATCCTCCACTCCCCGTCTGTTATACCGGCCACCTATTTGTAAGTACATTTCCATAGTGAATTCATTCGGTACTGCCTTCTGGAGGACCACGCCGCCGATACTGCAAAGGATTTAACTTTAGCCAGTAGGGAGTAACAAGCAAGAACATTTGTTGCGTATATGAAAGGGGCTCTCTTTTTTTGATCCATATTTTAGATTATCGATTTGAGGTTCTGATTTTCTGCACAGCTTAACTATGCATGATTTGCCTTTTTCCCTGCTACTAGTAGTTCAGTTCTTGCATCTGTTGTGTTGACCAAATCCTATGTGCCACCTCTCAGGTCCTTAGCGATCCCAAGAAACGTGCGATCTATGATCAGCTAGGGGAAGAAGGGCTCAAGGGCCAGCCGCCCCCAGGAGCAGGAGGTCCTGGGGCATATCCCTTCTTCTCTGGCGGGGCTCGTTCCTCCGCTCCCCATTTTAATCCGAGGAGCGCGGACGATATATTTAAAGAGTTCTTTGGATTCCCTGGCACGGGTGGCATGAGAGCCGAACCAGGATTCCAGAGGTCAATGTTTGGCAACGACATCTTCTCTTCACGCTTTGGCGCCGAGGGTTCCACCAGTACGCAGCAGCCATCACGCAAGGGCAAGCCAGCTGCAATTGAGAACCCACTTCCAGTCAGCCTTGCAGATCTCTACAAGGGTGTGACAAAAAAGATGAAAATCTCAAGAGAGACTATAGATGCCAGTGGGTAAGCTTCCTCCATTATTTAAGTAGTTTATCAGCTGTCAGTCAGGGTTGTGCTGTGTGTCTTGTGTAAGCTTCTTTTAAGGAATTATTATCTCATAGTGAACTAGACTATTTACTTATTTATCCATTATTTTAGACCCTAATAAATAAAAAAAAAAAAAAAAATCCTATTCAAATAAACCCTAAATCCTAACCATGTTCAAATGGCATGTTAGCTGGATCCAATCACTACTTTTTTGAGAGAAAAAACAGTAAATGGGGCCAGTTAACATGCCATTTCAAGCAATGAGATGAATTCTTTACTCGTTCATCAAGCATGATAAGCTAAGCTTCCTTTCAACCATTGACAGTGATGTATTTCCCCTTTGGCTGTATGACAGTTAGGACCTAGTTTAGAGCTTCTCACCTATTCCCTCCTGTTCAAATAGTATCTTGTTGTAGGATTTCTGCAAGTCAAAGCTTTTTTGTAGACAGACAACGTAAGATAGATGTACCTAGATTCATCATGAGAAGTACTCATAAAATTTAAATATGATATTTTGATAAAAGATGCTAGTCAAAGTGATACATTGCAAACTGTGTTTCTTGCAGCACTGCCAGTCTGCCACTATCGACCTGTTTGGATGAGCTAGATCTAGTTACTAGTTGGGCTAAGAATTAGCTCAAATTAGCCAAGGTTGGCTAGCAACTAGTTGAAAACTTGTCTAAAAAATTAGCCCACATATTAGCCCTCCTGTCTGGATGGACTAGAGCTAATTTGGGCTGATTTTTAGCTCGCTAGTGTTTAGCCCTTGTATCCAAACAGGCCCTATATCTGTTGTTTGTGATGAAGGGTGAAGGCTACAACAGCCCTTCCTTCATGTCAATAATCTTTTTACCCGCATAGCACAGTTGAGCAGTCCTTGTGTAATTTTACTATCTGGTCAATCCTTAGGGTGTGCACATAGAGCTGCATATGTTTTATTTTTTTCTTCTGTATTTGATTTATTGATAAACTTGACCCTCTATAAATCCCAATTGGCAATGAATAAGATAGAGCAAACATTTCCAAAGCTTGAAAATGAAGCAAATAGAGACAAATCCATGATTTCTTTATAAAGATTCAATGACTGCTTTGCATCTCAAGGTTGTGTCTTATAAATAGCTGCTGCTCATCAATTATACTGATATAGGCAAAAACAATGTGTTTTTCTGTCTTTGCGACAGGTATGTCAAACTATGAAAGCAATGATATCGCGTTATATGTACTGCTAGACTAAATGGATTGCCATGTATAAGTATAACCGTCTATCAACCTATCATGTACTGTTCCTGTTCTCACCTCTTGTCCTATAGTGTTGCTAATTTTACTAAATGAATTGCCATTCTTTCTTTACTTTTTGTTATGCCTTACTCTTCTTGTTCCCTTTTAATACCATGTTATCTGATCATTGCAACTATGTGAACTGGTAACATTTCATGAGGCTAGTTGTTTTGAAAAGCACATAACCTTCCATAGTTATGCTTTGGATATTGTATGTTGTTTGTTTCTCTGAACAGACCTGCATATATTAGACATTGTTTATGCATCCCTCATTTATTCTACCTGAAGACAAAAAAAATATTGATATTGGCTTTGATTTCTTTGCTAACTTAACTGGTGCCTTTCTGGGGCAAGCAAGGAAACATTCATTGAACTTCATGGGCTTATCAATTTCATTAGATACTGTGATATGATGACTACTACTATTGCTGTGAACTTTTGCATTCTCTAATTATTTGGCAGGCTTTTAGAGTAGAAAATCTCCTTTAATATATAGCACATCTCAAAACACAAGAGCACAGGAAAAACAATTACAATAAAATTGGATTTATCTTTTTAGTTTCCTGCTTCATTCAGGGTGGTATTGTTTTAACCTTTGAGGGCTTGCTAGTTACTGTATAGTATATCTCCTTTTGCTGTCAATGAATTATTTTCCTTATGTATTTTGTTTCTTTTAGAGAGTGCTACTCTTATGTTTGCATTATGATAAAGTGTCTTTTCAGTCCTGATTGGTATGGTTCCTCTGTTAAACCTACTGTAGTTGTTTTTTTTGTTACATGGATGTTAATCTTAGTGTTGTCAATAGGAGAATCTCAAATGCAGAGGATATTCTGACAATAGAAGTAAAGCCCGGTTGGAAGAAGGGAACAAAGATTACATTTCTTGAGAAGGGAAATGAAGCTCCAAATATGAAACCGGCTGATATTGTTTTCATCATTGATGAGAAGCCTCATGATGTTTTCACTCGGGATGGGAATGATCTTGTCATGACTGAGAAAATCTCACTGGTGGAGGCACTGACTGGCTATACTGCACGTGTCACTACACTTGATGGGCGGAGCCTATCAATACCCATCAGCTCAATAATCCATCCAAACTATGAAGAGGTAATCCCTAGAGAGGGCATGCCAATACCCAAGGACCCCACTAAGAAGGGAAATCTGCGGATAAAGTTCAACATCATGTTCCCTTCTAGGCTGACTTCTGATCAGAAGGCTGGGATCAAAAGGCTATTGGGTTCTTAGGCTGCCTCGATTGACATTTTATCATGAAAGTTATTGTGAATATTGCCAGTAATTGGCTAGGTAGATTTTGATTTGTCTGGGGTAAGCAGAATACAAGTGAGAAAGGATGGGAGTGCCATTCTATAACATATCTGTAACGGATGGCCATAATGTGTCAGTTTTTATCCCATTATTTACTGGAGGTTTTCCGTGGGTAGTTGATGAATTGTTGAACGAATGGATTATTCTTCAGGCAACCAATTGAGCGATTACCTTCTCGGGAGCATTCTGAGTTGATTTAGATGACTCATGCACACTGCGTTCTGAGGAAGGACGGCAGGGTTATATTCTTTTCTTTTCTTTTCTTTTCTTTTTCTTTTTTTTTGATTTAATCCTGGCTCTAAGGCCTATCATTCACCACTGTGGACATCACCAAATCGAGAGCCACCAAGTCATTTATTTACAAGATCAGGGAGAGGGTTCGCCCAGACACAGGCCTGACCAAGTCCCAATGCAAGCCAATGCTGGCAAGTTCATGTGTGCTAACAAATTACAAGAACGGGGAACAAGCAGCACACTCGAAATAGCATACCACTAGTTTTCACGAAGATGTGATGAGTACATCTCAATCTGAACACGAGGGAGACTGTAATCCGAAGCCGCTTCAAGTCCCTTCAAACAAGAAGCTACTGTCTCAGCCATCAAAAAAACATTTTATGTACAATATCCAGTCTACCTGCCCCAGCGACAGCGCTTCACCATCCTGGTCTCTGATTATAAAAGCCCACGCTCCAGCTCTTGTTTCCCTGACAAATGCAGCATCAGAATTGACTTTCGCTCTAGCCTCGAAGACAGACTGCATCTTTTCACCTGCATTAACTTCATTTCTCCTCCCACCATTTCCATAGTAAGGCCTTGTTCGGATGGCAGACTTTCCACTCTCTCTCCATCATCTTTCACCCATATATATGCATTAAATGTTAGTAAAAAAATAACTAATTACACAGTTTAGTTGTAAATCATTTTTGGGCCACGATTGGACAATATATTTACCACAAACAAACGAAGTTCCTCCATTTCCATTGTTTCCCACATGTAAATAGTATTAAATATAAATAAAAAATAACTAACTATTACATAGTTGGGTTGTAAATCACGAGACGAATTTTTTGACAAAGATCCGGCTTTTACAAAATAAAAACGAAGTGCTACAGGATGGGGTTGGAATTTTTCCAACCCCATCCGAACAAGGCGTAAGTAGTGTCATTGTTTTCCCACAAAGATCCGGCTTCAATTTCACGACATGCTGTACAAAATCTCTAGCTGATGAGGCTGACAATAAGCTCTGTTTAACGGACTCCAACGCTAAGTCTCGCCACCATCGTAAATAATGTGCCCCCCCCCCTCTCCGAATCTCAGGCATACAGGACATCTGGTATCCAGATCAATGCCTCGCCGTTTTATGTTCATCTTCAGTGAAGTGGAAAACTATCGTGTGCAAGTCTCCAAATAAATTGTTTGATTTTGGCAAACAAGATAATATGATAGGCCCCGTGATCCTTCTCGTTTCCTATGTACCATTGTATGTTCCCTTGCCTCATCCAGAATGTGGTATTCTGATTTTACCAAGAAAACACCTTTTTGGATCAGAATGGCAAGCAATAACGTCCTCATGTCCCGGCCACACTGGAATCACTAAAATGTTAGCTGCACCTTCTTCTCAAAATATATTCGGTATGAGTTCCATTTTTCAAAATACTGCATCTATGAGGTCAGATACCTTAGTTAAGGTCGTTTGAACACCACCCCTTGGTGTTATAGGTCGTTTGGTAACCCTGTTTGGAATCCAGGGATCTTTCCAGATTCTAATCTGGTCCCCATCACCACCTGCCAAATCAAACCATTTTTTAGAGCTTGTACATCCCCAGAATAATACCTATACCAGTCAGGTGTAAGATATCCCTGGCCCTTTAGAAGCCTCGAACAGCTGATCATTAGTGCAGTATCTCGCTATCATAAGTTTTGCACAGAGAGAATCTGGTGCAGAAATCTCCATGCTTGGCGGCGAAGACATCTCTTTTCGTGGCTATTAGGTTTTGGTGCAAATCTCTATATCCAAGACCTTCCTTTTTCCTTTCACTTACATAACGCTTCTCATGATACCCAGTGTAATTTATTCTCCTTTTTGTGTTGTGCTCACCAAAACCTACCAGTATTATCGTGCTGATCTTATCACAGTCTTTGTGAGGTCAAAACAGGACATTGCATAGCTAGGGATGGGTTGTGCAATGGCTTTGATTAGGACCTCTTTGCCCCGTGCGGGAAAGCAATTTTTCTTTTCATCCTTGAATACGTTTCCACACTTTATCCTTCAGATAAACAAACATCTTTGCTTTTGCTGAACACGACCAATGATTTGTCTTTGTTAATGGCGTGCCCTGAACACTCCTCATATAAATGCAGTATATGTCATAGATGAGTGCAAGGATATTCGCAGGGTTATATCCTCTAACACATGAAACCTTTTTGACGCTCCATGCCAATTTTATCATGCTCTTCCAAAGAATAGAAATCTTGCTTACCAAAGAGCAAATAGTTACAAGTTTGACTAGATATATATACAAAAAATATTGACCTTTCAAAAAAATATATACAAAAAGTATTAATACAAAGAGTTAATCAGTCAAGTTTGACTAAATATTTGTACAAAGGATATTTATATTTCTGATATATAATAAGTATCACTAGATCAATCATGTAATATACTTTTATGTCTCACAAAAAAATGTAATATACTTTTATAACAAACCTATTTGAGGATATAAATATCAATATTAATTTTCTATTTAAAACATCGATATTAAATTTCTATTTAAAACTAGTCAAATTTGGTTTTGTTTGATTTTTCGGGAAGCAAGATTCTTATTCTTTCTGGAAGGGAGTATGTGGGAAAGGCATGTATTTGACAGACGCGGTTCACGCGATTTCAATCGATGAGACCTATTGGTTACGGCGAAGCAGGGTGAACGTTCACTGTTTTATTTAGTCAGGCAGTCTTGTGCCCTTTGTATTACGGTACACCCGGTATTCCAAGCATCCATTCAGTTACAGGTGCATACCACTGTCTACCAGTACCAGAAACCAGTTTTACTTAAAAACCGAAAATTGTATCACTGCCAATTCCGCAAACAGAATTTGCAGAGTTAATCACCAGATTGGGAACAAACAATGGACCAGCTGACTCAAGATGAAAACAAAACAAGGCATAGAAGTAGGTCTTGATTGTCGACGATGTTGTGTCCGAGGAGGTATAACTCAGCCACCCGATAATATCCACAGCAGTTACCTTATCATGCCTTTTTCTGGATTTAAGAAAAATAGTAAGATGGCACTACTAGTCAGCAATGAAATGTGCATCCTTGTTTCCACTGATACATACATGTGCTCATATATTGAGAATACCAACAAAAAAAATGCAGCGAAAACTTACCCTTTTCTCCTCTTCAATCTTAGCCTTAATGTAAGAGTACATAGCAACGCCAGCTATGGCAATGGTCGTGCCAATTCCAGTTTGTGTGCTGATTTTGTTGCCTGCACAGAGTGGGGTTTAGCAAGTGTTAGCTAGAACATGACAACAGGAAAAGAAATAATTGCTCATTTCCTGGAGAAGGCGAAACCGTCCACTTACCAAAAACAATGATTGAGAAACCAATGACAAAAACACGTTTCAACACATTGCCGACAGCATGTGTCAGAGGGGCCACCCGCTCCAAGGTGTTTGTAGCAATCTGCAATACCATGAGCCCATGATACCATTGGTCATGCTATAACAGATGAAGGATGGTTCACGATAAAACTGCAAGCCTTTTTTTAGACCTCATGATCAACTAAATGGTAGATCAGTAAATACTGCATGGGGAAGAAAATAACATAGCCATGTTCTACTATAGCATGACTTTATGTGGCAAGCCAGCTAACATGCGAAACGGGTGATTCATATAAAAGTGTTTCCATGATTCGCATGATATGACGAACTGGTTACCTGGTTATACAGATGGTAGAACAGTCCAACCAAGACTAGGTCACTAACAAACTTTGTCAAACCTACTTTCGCAATGGCATCACTAAATCCATGCTGCATTAGCTGGGGGCCTTCAAACTGCACAATTATGGAAGTATATTAAAAATACCATTACGTAAGACAAATGAATCCTATTTTCTACTGCTTGTGGTAATTCCATCACACTTACAATAATTGCAGGTGGAATGCAAACAATGAGAGCAATTATTGAGATGTAAGCATACACGTTGGTGCTATCCATGTCAGTCTGCAATGCCAGAAACAATTAGCACAATAGTTAAGGCAAGAGTCCATAGCATAATAAAGCAAATCATAACGAGCTAAGCAACAGAAGAAGCACAAACCATAGCTTTCTTGGAATAAATGCTCCTGTAAGTGAATGAGATGTTTGATATCATGGCATTGATGAAGCCAGTCCAGTTGAATGACAGCTCAGTAAGGGATGCCATTGAAACACCTGGTAATTTCATGTGATTAGAGAGGATGAGCAAGGAGGGCATGTCTAATTAATAACTTGCAGCCAACGATTAAAATAGAAAGGAAGGTACAATTCGAATAGTATGTGTTATTTAGCCTAGTGAAGAAGACAGAAGTAATTGGGTAATAAAGAAAGGAAAATGCACCATCAGATGACTTCATCAGGTGAAGGCACTCTTAATTTCTTGTTGTCATATATTGTACTTACCTTGCCACCGCTACTGTAACTTGCAACTTAGCTAGAGAATTAGGATGAAAGGATCGAATTGAGAATTACCAATGACAACAGGGGCAAGAGACAGCCACAGAGAGAAGGGAACTTGCTGTCCAAGGATAAACTGAGTAGCAGCTGCGCTGAAGAATGGCTCCAGAGCTGCATTGCAAGTATAAAAACATGAGGGGACAGGATAGGGGCAAGAAGAATCCACATTGAAATATAAATGGGAAGAAAAAAAGCACCTTTGATAGTGTGGGCAAATGAGACAGCAACAGCAGCGAAGGACACATTGCTAGTGACGTGACCAATACCATGGCACAACGCCACTGGAAAGAGCAGCTTCAGGAGATTGGCATTGATAGGCTACAAAAAAAGATGTATTCCCTTAGGTGAAACCGTGAAGGGGCTGTGCTCAAGTAATGGCACAGTATACATTCATTTTTTTTTATTACGTAATAAAAGAAAGCCTTTTGTTCACTAGGCAAAGAGGTCAAGTTGCAGGATTACCGCTCGCTTGGGGAGACCGAGACTCCAGCTGATGAGGCAGTATATGACACCCACTACTAGATGGATCAAGGACACAAAGCTGTAACAAGCGGTAACCATAAATTACAACTCGATGGGTAAAAGGGAAAGCAATAAGAGCGAGCACTGAATGTTGTTGGCCCTGACTTGTGAAGCAAGAGCAAGGGCTGCCTACTTACTATGGATAGGGGAAGTAGTTGTAGATCTTCTTGTTGAGGATGTTGAATATGACGTTGAGGAAGTACCTGCAGAAGCACTTGGCCAAGTGGCGATGTTCAGACAGGTGACAAACGTGCAATGAGGATGTGACAGAGGTGGTGTGAGTGGGAGCGTGGGACATACCACATGAAGAAGAAGAATCCGGTGACCAGGGCCGGGTACTTGTCCAGGAAACCCACAGGCTTGGCCTCCCTGTCGCGAGCGAATTAGGAAGTCAGTAGTCATGAAAAGCATGTAAGTAATTCTAATTAGCTGCAAGCAAGCAGCACAACACATTCACACCACAGGGACGAGCGACTGGTGAGTGGGAGCAGCGTCCAATGGTCTGGAAGGGAACTACTACTAGTATACCAGTGATGATTTGTGGTGCAAAATTTGTAAACTGAAAGCAAAATGCCGCCATCCACAAGCAACTGCAGATACAGTCTTGCCGTGTGGGTGGGGGATCGGGAAGGAGCATCTTATTATCTAAATACTCGTAGTGGTAGTGCAGTAGTAGGTAGTGGAAGCAATTAACAATTAACTAACATACTCCAGTAATAATAATATAATAGTAACAACGGATGAATATAATGAGAAGGAAGGAGATAGATACCCTGCGGACTCGGCGGCGGCTGCGGTGGGCGGGCGCAGCGTGTGCTTCCTGGCGGTGTTGGACGACGGGAGCAGTCCCGCGGGGAGGAGGAGCGCCGGGCGGAGCTGGCGGCCCCATACAATCGGGGCGGCATCGGGCAGGGCGGCGCACTTGACGGTGGCAGCGGGGAGGTGCGACGGCGCGGCGATCGCGGTGGCGGGGGCAGGGGCGGCCCGGCGGCGGAGGCGGAGGAGGCCGGAGACACCGCCGGCGGCGCCTGTGAGCGTTCCGAGCGCCGACATTGCGGTTGCAGCCTGGGGGTGGGGGAGGGTTTTGGCTGCGTGCGCGGGCGCGGGCGCTGTGGGAAGAAGAGGCAGGGAGGAGGCTCGGCGCGGGCTGATATCCCCCCTATGATGATAGATAGGATAAGAAGGGTTTGTGGAAGAGGAAGGCGAGGAGAGGACTGGAGGAGGAGGGTGAGCTCGGTCGCGGATTCGGTTGGTTGGCGGAGAAGCGCGCGGGGAGGATAGAGCACGTCCGGCGCCCGGGGGCGGACGGCGACGGTGGAGCCCGACGTCGCCGTCGTCCACCTTAACCGGGTTTCGTGTTGTGGTTGTGGGACCCGAACCCGGGACGCTGGAGAATCGGCGGCTTCCGCAACGGACCCACGCATCTTTTGGGCCGTGCCAAAACCACAAAAAGCAGTGGTTGGCGTTCGCTTCTATTCTATATGGTCCCTTTTTTGTTTTTTTTATATATTATTTATGATGACAAAATTCTTATTATAGCGTCGGTTTGAGAATACGGTGCCCTGAATGTATTCTAAAATATATTATTATATATAAAGACCAAATAAAGACAAGACGATGGATGCTTGTGTGTGAGAGATTTTTTTGTGCCCTTCGGCATGGCACCAGATCCCTTTTTTTTTATTATTCATGGTCTCAGGTTCTCTTTGCCAACTTCATCAAGATAAGATTTTAGATTTTCAAAGGTAACCGAATTTTCACCGGGGATATATAGACAACAAATTGGGAACAAAAACCCTCGTCGATCGATGCCACTAGAAAGGGCGGAGTGGCGGCTACCCATGCCAATGAGTGTGGAACCTTTTCACGTACAAAATCATGGGAAGGGTTTCAACCAGCAGCAAGAGGGTCCAGAAAGTCTATAAGCACATAGGATGGATGAAGAATGAATTAATATAGCTATGCCCACGGGTTACTGTTACATTGTTCCCATAGGCCATTCATTCTAGACTTGTTTGCTTTTGTTCTAAATATGAAGGGTTCTCTTAACATATTTCATCAAATTGAATTGTCGAAGGGGACTATGTTTGCTTTTCTTCCATGTCTTCAAATTAAACTGTTATATGAAACAAAAACTATGTGAAAGAGTAACAATGGGGTTGGCAACTTATCCTCCCATATACTTTTCCCGTCCCCTCGAATCTGCAACTTTTGGAATTATGTCTTAAGTCAAACTTTTTTTAAACTTTGACTAAATTTCTAGAAAAAAGTACTAAGATGTATGATACCAAATTAGTACCATTAGATTTATCATACAATGTATTTTCATAAAATACTCATTTTATATCATAGATATTGATACTTTTTTCTATAAAGTTGGTCAAAGTTAAAAAAAAGTTGACCGACACGGATTCTAAGAGTTGTAGTATTCGGGACGGAGGAGTATAACGAAGTGCGTGGTTCGCCAGCTAGCAAAGACAATATATATAGGCAGGTGTGGACCCCCTTGCTCAGGCTAGCTTCTCTCCTGTCCATACATGACCCATGTGTTGAGCATGGCTATCAAGGATATAGACAGTAGTGTACCAGAGTCTGGCAACTGCATCGCCTAGGCTCCTCCACTCACTTGGGACTGCTACTGTATATAGGCAGACACGCACTAGGCTTTGATTCTAGATCCTTCACAATGTTAGCTAAGCTGTCAATAGTAAGCTTAGAAAGCAGCAATTTCTACTTATTCATATCGCGCTTCACTTAGTACCACATCAACATTCAAACTCATGGTACGATATTTAAGCCCAAAAGGAAAGATATCATTGCGCCAGAATATAGCAACATAAGTACATACATTACTACAGAAAAAAACTTTTTGTAAGCCGGCATTTGGATTTTGGTCTCCGAGGCGGGTGGGCTGGTTGCCCCCGCCTCCGTTATTCGATGGCTGGGCAAGCAGTTGGTATACACACAACCATCTCTGTTATTTGTTAACCGAGGCTGGAATAAGATTTTTGCAGTAGTGGTATATTTGTAGTAGGAATATAGGAGTATAGTTAGAGTTTGTGATTGTATGAATGAGTATGGTTTTGTGTATGTCCTGTTTGGGAAAGTTCCGCTCTATGATTCTTCAGCTCTGTTCATCAATTCTCAGATGGAGTGATTTCATTAGATTTTTAGAAGGCAGCAGGGAATCGAGATTCTTCAAGGAAACAATAAAAGTGAATCTCGCCTGGGCTGTTTCGGCCTAAACAGTCAGCTGGTAGTGTGGGCTGAACTATTTCAGTCCAGACGCAGCCAGCCCACGTTGCAGCTGTTCCTTACTCTGCTTCCGTTCTAATTCGCTTCACGGACAGCACGGCAGGCCGTTCGGCGCGGCCGGCTGCAAGCCCCGGGACGGCCTGCTCATGACTCTAGGTCATTCCTTCCTCTCTGGGCTGGGCTGGGAGTGACATCTGCTGCTGTAGTACTTCATGCATGCGACTGGCGACAGAACGGCCCAGCTACCTCGCCTGGCCATACTGAGATAGCCCATTTCGAATAGACGCAAGCCGCAGTTTTTATGCTCAATTAATTCGTTGCATTATACTTTCAAAAAAAAAAAATCGTTGCATTACGGGACGCTAATCAACTCAGCTAGTCTAGTCATATTTCAGGTCAATTATCAGGGTATATATATGAGATGAGATGAGCCCATCATTGGCACTTAGATTCCACTCTCATCAGGCCTGGTAGCTAGCTTTTTTAGTCAAGAAAAGGGGGGAAAACGGTGTTCATTGATCATAAATAAAGTGCAAATTAAAGGTTCTTGATCGACTACCCAGCTGAAAGTACACATTTGTCTAGCTAGATTCTTTTTCTTGGTTATAATCATCACTTAATCAGCGTGCCTGATGATGAGGTAGGTATAGGTCTGAATCATCTGATACATGTCAACAAAATCAGCAAGAACTGATGATTAAGGCAGTGGAAATCCATTCAACGTATAGTACTCTATCGGAGTAGTACAGAATATTGACGTGCGTACTCTTATTGAAGTGAGCATTAGTATTGTATTATTATATATGGGCATGGCGTCTTTTCTCTTTTGTTGGCGCATATACATATAAAGTTAAAAGGTGACGAGTATCTGTAGTGCTTCGTTGTTCATCCTCCAGATGTAGATCGAGTGCCGAAAGCTACCACTTTGCTTGGTGTAGTAATCATATCGATCAATCGTATGTAATTGCTAGCTAGCAAGGGCCGGAGACGACGTGCTTCGCCTTCCTATTCCTCCTACTTTTCTCACTACTCTGTCTGTCAAATTTCTTCTTAATTGGGTTCTTGCAGCAGCAGCAGCAGCCGTCCCCGCCGCCGTAGCATATAAGGACATGATAACAATTGCATGCATTTTAGAAATCGTAAAAATCACAAAGGGCCGGGTCTTCTTTCGCAGGCAGTTTTCATTTGATTAAAGCTTTAATTTTGTGGGCAGATATGATGATAGAGGCTCATCAGATGAGACAGCAGTAGCGACTACCAACTACTACACTCATGAGCTAGCCAGGCCGAGGGCCGAGGCCACAGCAGCCGCCGTCCGGCCTTGAACCTGTATCAGCTGGGACAGCCGGAAGTGGGGATCGTCGGACTTACAATTTAGCATGCTGAGCATATATCCAGCAGCGGTATAAGTGTGTTATATCGCTCGATCGATCCATTCAATATTAATGAAGCAAATAAGGAATATAGGGGAGTGAGGCAGTTACGGCGTCGATTTTATACTCTCCTCGTTCTAAAAAAAAAATTACAAGACGATTCTCATCATAGATTGCCCTACGACGACGACGTTTTGCTGGCCGGAGCCGGACGGGACACCTGCGCAGTGCGCACGCCAAATTACCATACGGTCTGATACAGTGTTCGTTACATTATGCATGTAGAGATAGTAATATATGCATAGTATGAACTGCAAATAAATATCTCTTTGTTTCAAGTCATAAGTCGTTTAAAGCGCTCTCAAACATGCCCGTAGGATATATACATGCATATGGCGATGGCCGCCACCTCGCTCCATCTGATCTCGACTGACGGTTAGGCAGCCCAGGCGGCAAAAAGCTAACCTAATAAGCTCCACCACCTGATAGGATACATACCAAAATATACAAGTTGGCGCCTAGTAATAGGTGTGTTTCTTTGTCAAATCAAACTTTTAGCCCGTTTGGTCGGGCCTGGCCCTGGTCATATTATTCTGCCGTCCACTTCTCGCAGACCAAACCACCAACATATGACCTGCTCTGCTTGCCATGCCATGGCATACAAGTTGAGAACGAATCAGTGAAGTGATCCAAGAGCATGCGTGATGGGCACCCCCACTACGTACACAACTTATTGCATGACAAGCATCATATATTTCTATCGTCCTAGTTCTTTCGTAAATTAATACATTCCATTCATATTTCTTTTGATGACTAATGAATTAATGCCCATCGACCAAGCAAACTATCAGTACCTACGTAAGAGCTCCTTGGCATTGATGTCCGGTAGCACACTAGCAGCAGGTCATCTGCATACATGCTCTCTGGTCTCTACTTTCAGCGTATATACTCCGTAGAGTAGCTGATGCATCTACAGTTCAGGCTTTGGTCCGATCGAGCATGACCGGCCTCCATTACACCCCCGTGTGGGACAGCCATTTGGCTGAAGATAGAGACAACTCAGCTGCATACCACCTCAAGAGCAATGCTGAAGAAGGTCGACTTCCTGCTAATTCGTCAGCCTCCCAAGCAGTGGTCACTTGCTAAGCCGGTGGCGCTCCTGTTGTAGAGCAAGTGAGTGCAAGTGTATGGCGACCTAGAGCTTCTCTCGAGCACCTGTTTTCAAAAGAGGTAAGATCTTTGTATTTAGCGTATGGGTTATTTGCTATGGGTCTATCAACGCCAAGCGTGTCAAGACAGGAGGCCCACGAGAGCAGGGGCGGATGCACAGTAGGTGCATGGGGGTACAGTTGTACCCCCAAAATGTCTAGAAAAATACTAAGTATATACCCTTTAATCCAGTATATATGTATAATATATTGTTTAAGTTGCAAACCCAAGTGCTAGTTCATTTGACAGGGAAAAGAAAGTCTCACACAAAGCTTCTTGTTTGCATTGTTGCCTATGAACCTAGTGATTTTCTTTTGCTTTTACAACAACAAAAAACTAATTAAACTTGCAAGGTTTTATCCTCGAGATTTCAAGAGAGTATAAATTTGGTCCTACTTTCTTTGCAACTTTGTTGTTGATGTGTGTAACGCCACAAGGTACCGTTCCGATAAGCAAAGAATCCTAGTGAGTTCGCTTTGAGAGACTTGTTGAGACGAACAAGCACAATCGCTTTGAAACAAGATGGGGTGAATACTTGAATTATTTTATGAACTCTTTATTATTAATAGTGAGCGGATTATATCTAATATCGATGAACTACAGCACTTTGGTCCGTACCTCCATGATCGAAATTCAAGATCCGCCACTGCACGAGAGACTCTTCGACGCTAAGCTAACCGTGTCCAACATCGACGCAATGTACGTGTTCTGAGCGGATGTCAGAAAAGGATCATGCAGGCAACAGTGGAGACACAAGGCCACCTCTTCGGTTGCGCTGCGTACTTCTCGGTTGTATGTCAGTTTTGTGTAATATCAAAACTTGAATTCTCATGCATGCTAGGATGGTCTAGCCTCCAACTATCTTCCAGTGGACCTCGTCCTAGTGTGCTCGCCAAATGTATTATCTGTATGGTTAAACTCTTTTTCTTTAATTACTATTCATAGAAAAAAATTATACTCCGTAGGGTATATAGAGCATGCAGATGCATGCAGCAGCTGGTGGATCGGTTGGTCCTTGATTATATATTCCCGAGCTTTTCCTCGCTCGTCTCCTCCTCCGCAGCTGGTCAGGTCAACAGCTAGCGATCGATCGATCGGTACACACGGTATATATTCTCTACTAGCCACTTGTGCCCGCGCTTCGCTGCGGGTGATCTGTTTGATATATCAAACTTTAGAGACCATATATATATGGTACTCAAAACTATCTCAATGGAAGCTAATTGGTTTTTGTATTACCACGTTGTGGAAGATGACCTTCTTAGTATATCAAATCTTAGGGATCATACGCTGCTGTACTAAAAAATATCTCACAAAAAAATTAATATGTATTTTCCATCACAGTTTTATGTAATTGAGTTCCCCGATGACACCCTTCAATATATTGTGACGGTGTGTGGTGAATTCCAGGTGTATTCAAGAAAAGGAAGAAAGAGAAAAATAAAAAGCAGAGGATGATTCAAAGGCTGGAAATTATTAGTTGGCACAGAACAAACCAGGAATCCTGTGACACCTGTCCCTATCACACTGCTCATGATCATGTGTTTGTATTCACCCCATTGGGTGACGTTCGGTCTCATTCACCCACGTTTCCTGTCTCCCTCTTTTTTTGCGCTCGTGTCGGTCCTCCTTTTTCACCCCCGTGTTCGTACTTTCGACATCCCCGCGTGGCCTCGGTCATTCACTCATCTCACGTCGAGTGAAGTCTGGCTGTTCCCCCACGAGCGTGATGCCGCGGCCATGCCGCCAAAGCCGCCGATTGTCGGCCCTTAATTTTACGGTCCCATCAGCATCATATGTCGCCCCACCGGATCGATGGTGACACGCACAATTAAACAAGATTAATATCTGTGCATCATATGTGGTTTGTACTTCTATGATTCGCCCTTTATTCTAGCTTCTAAGATATCTGTGCCTTATTCTTCCTAATTCTTCCGGCTTATGATGATAGTGTTCTTGTTTTGCTTCTTTTGAGCAACAATCACAAAGTGAACATGGGGTTTCATTTCTCATCAAGAAATTTGCACTATTCCCTTCTTAGGATTCCACTCCTCATCTAAAAATCTTCTTCTTAAGTAGCTTATTCTTAACTTGTTTCCGCCCATCTGATTAGTGTTTCTAATTACGGGGTCTGGATCTACCCCACTTAGAAGATGTAGTCTTAAATGTTCTATTATTATTTCCAGATATTTCTAGGCTGATAGTGTTGTGATTTATACCACCATTGATTATTTAGCTGACATTGTATGAGCGTAGTGATGTCGTTTTGTTGGGAAGTGCTTGAATATTATGGGGACCGCGAGACATACTTGTTTTCGAGTACAATGGGGGATTACAATAACGGGAGGGGAAGAGAGTGCAACTAGGCTACGAGTACATCTCCCTAGGATGACTAATTTTACTTCATCGGCCGGGTTGATTTACTTTAGGGCTCCTTGGTCCTTCATCCGCTTGGTGATGCACTTGGTTGGGCTTCAGTTGACTCATCGAGGGTCTTCATACAGATGGTCATGAACTCCATAATGGGGTGATCCTTGTAGGTCTTGCATAGGTGTCGTAGGGCTTGGTGGGCGGCAGCTCGGTAGGCGTCCGTGAAGCGAAATCCGGTGACAGTCGTGCTCCAGGCTTTGGTGACGTCGAGGAAGTCTTTACTCTTGGTGATGTAGATGGTGACCACACAATGCTCATTGCCATGCTTTTCATACGTGCAGCCCTCATACACTATGCGCTCTTGGATGCCAAGTATTTGCATGGTATCGTATAGGAGTTGGGGAAATCCTTCGTGTTTAGGCGGTTGCCCAGCATCCGGACTCTTTCGGTCATCTTTGTGGGTGGTGGTGAATGTGGCTGGCTTCTATGGGAAGGGAGAAGGCTGATGGCAAGGCGATTCAGATGGTGTGGAGTGGTGATGAAGTGGTTCAAGAAACTTGGAATGGTGAAGTAAGATGGCTGGCTTGGTCTTTTATAATGTGTCGAGGTAAGGCTTGTTTGGGAAGATTGACCGGCTTTGACTGGTCTTGGATGTGTTGAAGAAGGGGGAATGGGGATTGGGTCCCACTGCATAGTGTAGCACTATTGAGGTGATGCGGCCAGGTGATGGGATACGACGAGTACTGGTGAGGGTGACTCTTGTCGTGTATGCTAAGAAAAGGGGGAGTCATTGTACTCTCCTTTAGTGGTTTTGACCATGCTATTTTTCTTTTTCCTCTTTTTCCTTTGATAATTTCAGAAATATTTCTGGTGCCAACATAATTTTTGAATAATATTTTTCAACTTCTCTAATTCAACGGGTAGCCTAAGGTCTTTCATAAGGTAGCGGACGCATTACAATGATATACAAGATTGTAAATCCAATGAGGGAAGGGATTAGGATAGCCGGAAGGGTGACAATGAACACTTCTTCATCTAGGTCCATCTCGCAGGCTTCAACTTTTTTCCTTGACGGTGTACTTCAAACTTCTTGTTGTCTTCTTCACAATCTTTGGCCTGTAAAACTCCGTTTTTGACTTCTTGAATTAATCCACTTGATCGGCCCTTGATTAGTGGAGCTTTTATGGGTGATTTATGCTGATAGTTTGGGTGATTTGGGGGTGCTTTGGGTGAAAGAAGGGGCATCAGGGGGTCTTATAGGCGGTCGATGGTGGGATCCGGGAGGTGAGTGCGTGGTCGGGTGCGCGAGATCGTCGGCGGGCATCGCGCATCGGGGTGGGGAACCGAGGTGACAAAGACGGCGTCGGTGGTGCGTGATGTCGGTCGTGCGAAAGGATAGCACGAGCGGTGTCGTGGGGCGGTGGCGTGCGGTCTCGGTGCGTGCGCTGAGGGGACATCACGAGCGGCCGTGGTGTGCGACATCTTGTGGGAGAGGACGGCGCAACAGTGACGGCATGCACGGCGTTCACGGCTCTCCAAGTCACTGTTGCACGTCCCTCTCTTCTTCACAAACCCGGTACACATGAACCAAAGGAAAGAGTTTTGAAAACGGAGTGCATGCCGTCACTATTGTGCAACAGTGATTTAGGGGTGCTTGATGAAGCACGCGATGCATAGGGTGAATTTTAATGCAAGAGTTTTGAAAAAGATTTTTAAATATGGTTTTGCGGAAAATAAGCTAATCAAGTTTTTAATTTGTTGTAAAGATTTAAAAATTTCAAATTTTTGGTGATTTTTAAAAGGATGCAAAAACATAGGTGTTACACCGATGCCGGCACACTGAGCCCAAAGTCCCACCTGTCAACCTGTCAACTTGTGCCCGCGCTTCGCTGCGGGTGATCTACTTGATATATCAAATTTTAGAGACCATGTATATGTGGTACTCGAAACTATCTCAATAGAAGCAAATTGGTTTTGTATTACCACATTGTGGAAGATGACCTTCTTGGTATATCAAATCTTAGGAATCATATGTACGCTGTACTAAAAAATATCTCACAAAAAGCTAATATGTATTTTCCATCACAGTTTTATATGTAATTGAGTTCCTGTTCTGATGACACCCTTCAAGATATTGTGACGATTAATGCGGTGGATTCTAGGTATATTCAAGGAAAAGAAGAAAGAGAAAAATAAAAAGCGTAGGATGATTCAAAGGCTGAAAATTATTGGTTCCCGTGACACTGTCCCCATCATGCTTTGCTCACGATCACCGTGTTGTATTCACCCGTTGGGTCACTTCAGTTTCGTTCACACATGTTTCCTGTCTCCCTCTTTTTACGCTCGTGTAGGTCCTCCTTTTTGACCCCTGCGTTCGTGCTCGACATCCCCGCGTGGCCTCCGTCATTCACTCATCTCACATCGAGTGAAGTCTGTTGTTCCCCCTCGAGCGTGATGCCGCGGCCATGCCTCCAAAGCCACCGATGCCGGCACACTAAGCCCAAGTCCAACACATCGACCAGGTCCCGACCACCGTAGGCGGGTCAATCTTCTTGAGACGCCTTGCTCGGACCTCTACAAAAGGGAGCCACCCCAGTTATCTTCACCACACCCCACGCTTGCTAACCATTCCTCTAACCTTTTTCCTTCCTGAGCAAAAGCCCATGGCCTCACAAGATCCACTATACCCCTGCCTTCAACTTACCAACCCTCCTATCCAACCCATAAGGCAGGTGGAAGGAGTTTGGACCAGCAGCACCTATCAAGGCATAGAGGGATTTCCCAAGCTTCTGTATACCACCACGCAGTGGCTAGGAATCCGAGATCGCCCCGTGTATGAGGGCTGTGAGTTCGTAGAGCATGGCACTGAGCGGTGTGAAGTCACCATCTACATTGGGAAGAGTGAGAACTCCCCCGGCGTAGATGGTTGGAGTGCCACCACCATCAGCTTTCGCTTTTTCGACACCTACCAAGCTGTAGCTCACAAAGCTCTGTGAATCCTATGCGGATCTCACGCCGATTCCCTCGCCTCGCACCCCCCCATGAGGTTCTTTCCGCCGTCGGACCCGGGACTCTCCGTTCTAGAGAACCCGCATGCGAGGCTGCGAGGGCGTCCCCTGCAAAGCGCCGACCCCCACTGTGGTATCCCTAGCCACGTATCTGCTGGCCCTAGATGAGCACCATGACCAGCTGGCCACTGAGTTGAGGAAGAGCATCGCCCGAGCTAAAGAGGCCGAGCGCTTCAGCCGGAAGCTCCATGTGAGCCTTGCCATGGCGCACGCCCAAGCCACCACTGCTGAAAGCCGTGAGACCGTCACTGCTGAAGCCATGCGAGAGGTGGGAGACCGCTACGCTAAGCAGCTAAGAGATGCCTACCTCTTCGCCCGAGGCCAATGGAGGACGCCTACCCCAGATGTGCAGTAACCCTCGATCCTGGAAGGGATACCCATCTATGGCTTGGAGCGAGAGAGGAATGTGGCAACACCCACCGTTCCACCGCCCACTCCCGTGGAAGCCTCTAAGGTGGAGTCTCCCCTTTTCTGCGCACAGCCTAACCCCATCGGAGAACCTCAGGAGAACAACCGTGAAGCCATCCGCCTCGGCGAAGTGGATTAGCTGTTGTGGAGATGTACCTTGGTTTCAGCCCAGCACGTGTCCTTGCCTTTCTCCGAATGTTGTACCCTTACGTTGTACTTTGAAGCAATGTGTTTGTCTTGTATCCTCATGAAGCTATGTATGGTCTTCTGAAAAAGCATATCATTTCTTGCAATAACTATTGTAATGCGTGTTTAATATCTTGCTACTCATAATTAGTCTAGATGGTTAGGTAGTCGCTTTAGTTCTAGGAAGCAGTATAACTTTTTCGTATAGTTTTAGACCTGTGCGAGATGACCGTTGCCATCCTCTTTTCCTTTACAAATTGACGCCCTTGGCTCTCGCCTTCACGTCCATACTGGACCCCCTATCTTTTTCCTCGATTGCCCATGCGCCACCACATCACGGGACCCTATCTCCTCCCTTTCCTTTTCGTCTGTAGGCTTGAGTACGGAGTGTACCATGGCCTTTGGCCACCCTACCACGTGACCCGCCATCATTTTCTCTCCCACTTAGCCTCGCCATCCTCGGTGCACCGCTGCGCAAACCACTCGCCCCTTCCCGCCGAGCTATAAACGCAACCCTAAGTTCCTCTCCGCATAGTTTTAGACACATGTGAGATGAACATTGCCATGCTCTTTTCCTTTACAAATTGATTACGTAATCGGCTCTCGCCTAATTCAAGTCCATACCGGACCCCCTATCTTTTTTCCTCGATCGCCCACGCCGCCTCTACGTCGCGCGAACCACATCCCCCCTCCTTTTTTTTTCGTGCTTGCAGTTTGGAGTGCGAAACGCACCATGGCCTTTGGCCACCCCACCACGTGACCCACCAGCATTTTCCCTCCCACTCAGCCTCGTTGTCCTCGATGCACCATACCACGCAACCACTCACCCCTTCCCGCTGAGCTATAAATGCAACCCTAAGTTCCTCTCCTTCGCCACCCCAACTCTCCAAATCCTAAACACAAAAATCGCTGAGCAAATCTCTCTTCTATGATGAAGCTCTACTAGATCTAGGGAGAAGCTAGCTAGGGGAAAAGATTTGCAAGCCAGTGCTAGGAGTTCAAGCCTAGCCTGTGGATTTAGGTTGTTAGAGGCCACCAAGTACGTTGACGAGCGGGAGGATCTGATTTCCATCCCCGGGTTGAGTTTAGCCTTAGAGTTCACAATGTTTCCCTTTCCACTCGATTGCTTACGGATATGTTGGACATACGCCATGTTACGGATTATCATTATCCCTGTTGCTCCTTCATTGTCCCCTTTAGCTTCACCGCTAGATTGAGCGGTTAGAAGTGTCGAGTTGCTTTGGTCGTATAATCGCCATGTAATTTTAAATCTATGTAATGTAATCACGTTTCCTCCATTTCTTTTTTTGCACACTCTGAATCCATGTTACGGATTATCATTACTTTGTTGTTCCTTCATTGTTCCCATTTAGCTCGGGGTTTGCTAGATTGAGTGGTTAGAAGTGTCGGGTTGGTTTGGTCGTGTAATCTCCATGTAATTTTAGATCTATGTAATGTAATTGCGTTTTCTCTATTTCTCTTTACCTACTCGAACCTCGGGGCGAGATTCTTTTAAGGGGTAGGTTGTAACACCCTCGGTTTTACACACTTAATCTCCTGCCAAATCATTTCATGAGTCGCCTATTTATGTGTTAATACATGTGTTTAAGTATGAAGACGATTTCTAGTAGCCTAACAGGCTCAATAAAAATGCCGAATGAAAGTTAGCAATTGCTTTTGGTTATATCAAGTAAGGCTGAAAATTATTTTTTATCAAGCAAAATTAAGCCTTTGGCTTTCAGTTTAAACTAGCTAGCCAATAGGTTTGATCTTGGTTTGATTAACACGTATTAAGCATCGACTTTGCATAGTAATATATGGTTTGGTTTTTGGTTAGCTCTTGGCCCAAAGAGCCCCCCAAAACCCACTTCTAGCATGTTCCTGACTGGCCCAAGTTGGCCTACCCATTACTCCCTTGTGGTCTTCCCCTTGTCGTGATCACTCCCTTGCTAATCCTTTTTTGATAGCAAAGTATAGGCCAAATTTAAGGTTCAGAAGTTGTGTACTATGGGTCCATGATCATGAGTTGGTTCTTAATGAGTATCTATGTCGTTGTATTGGTGATATGGTTCATTCTGGCTTAGTTGAGGAACTAAAAGAGTATTTTGATACTACGCTAGATTATAAGATTGGCAACCACACTGGGCTGGCTAATGCAATTGGTGTGTGAGAACCAAGCAAATATTTTGTTGGAGGCATGAGTCTTTCTGATTCGATAGATGAGATGAAAGCAAATACAAAAGCCCTTGCAAAAGCACAAGCTACAAAGATTCACCATATCTCGCTGGTGGTTAGGGCTCACCTATGTGTGTAGTAGACTCTACAAAAGCCATACGCTCCCATCTAAGCAGAAGCGGACCATAGTGTGGAGGAAATATCATGGGAACACGATGTGAGTTCTCCCCGCAATAATTGCTATTGTGAGTAAGTTTTTACATACCTAACGATAATGTTGGTTATCTGTGTGAGCTCTTGTAAGTAATTAAATAAATCCAATTAAACTGTCTTTAATATATGCGAATGCTATCATGTTAGTTATAATGTGTGTTATTGTTTTCATGCCTCAAAGATATATTATTATTTGATTTGGGAACCTTCCACTTACACTGCTTGTATCATGTATGTTAATAACAATGCTTCATATGGTGGTTATCTGCACATTAGTACGATATACTCCCTTATATCCATTAAAAAATCGAAGTACCTAGCTCTATGACACCCTTTATTCTACTTTGCTGTACCCCACCTCGAAACACACTAAATTTTGCATTTTCAGTAATATGTTGAATTTGATTTAACTATGCATTTGAGTCTGCAATAATGACAGACTAAAAATAAAATAAAATACAGGTCATAGGGACATGGTGTACCATTCATGCTTCTACATACTCATTTGTGTGATGTTTGTTTTGGGTTTTTAAATTAAAACTGTTCTTTTTTGGTTGTCTGATGCCTTAGAAATATAAAGAAAGAATAATATTCTTTTATCTCTCCCTCCCAGTCTCTCTGTTCTTTTCTAAGCCAACATTCTCCCTCTTTTTGTTGGCCGAGAGCGTAGCAGCATTCCTGGTCAACTATATACTGCACCTTACTTCTGGGCCCCATAACCGAGCGCAGCAGTCCAATGGCACATGCAGGTCGGCACTGAGTGGAGAAGCCACCTCCACACGCCTCTACTCTATACTCCTCTCACTCGCTGCCAGCATAGGGCGACAGCCTCATCTTTTTGTTGTAGGCCATAGATATTACTTCTATATTTAATGAGTCTTCTAGTTTTTGTTATATCTAAAATATATTTAATTTCTCATGTTCACAGAGCTCACAACCAAAAATGGTGGCATTATTCCGAAGGGATGGTCGGCAACCTACTATTATATTAGCAAGAGTGGACGCATGATGCGTGCCTCTTCGTACATTTCCAGTCTGCAGGCCTCATAAACATAAAAGGGGACAACAATATGAAGAAAAAAATAGGCCCTCACATTGCCATTCGTTGTATACAAACGGTCCAAAGCAAGAGCCCACCAAATGCAAACACGTAAGGAGGAGAGGATTGTCCTCTACATGCATGCTTATTACATAGGATAATAACAGCTACATAACCTGGCATAATATAATAATATAAACACAACATTGGAGATAACACTGCATACGCTGCCTTCTAGTGCCTACTTATATCGTACAAAATTTTCCCTGTGGGAATTTGGTGAGTAGGCTCTAGAATGCTTTTGGCTCTTGTCTGCAAGCAGTAGAAATAGGAAATTCGACTTGCATGGTGAAGCTAACAACAACGAAGAGGATATAATCTCGGGCCTCGTAAAGGTCCCTTTGGATTTAATTGTTCCCATTGCTGGATCTCCTACAAGGGAGCAAGAAACATGTAGGTGTCAGTGAGATTTATTAGGATGAAATAATAACTAAATGATACATGATGGAAAAACGTACCTTTCAGTTTATTATGGGATTGCCAACTGGGCTGTACTCCTGCAACAGATTGAACAACTCTCTACCTAGTTCTTCACGTCGAGTCTCTGGTGGATCAGGTCCATATACATGACTCGTCCAACACATGAGGCTGGTGGATGCATGGTTCGAGCAGAGGGTCTAAGTGGAAGGATATCACCATAAGTTGCGCATATCGATTGCAAGTCGCTTCAAAAGATTTACATGTGCATTAAAAAGCCCATTTTTCCATACGTAGAAGCTGATATCTAGTGTTCAGAATGTGACACCAGCTCATGTAATTACGTAGTTGGCCATATGTTTGATGGAAAGCCACATAGTTCACATCATTGACATGGACATTCTTCTGTGATATAAAATGGGCAATTGCTACGTCAGAGACATTTTCTTCAGCATCATAGTCGCCCGCACAAGGGCTACCATGGAAGCACTCCGTAGTCACACCTTCGGTGCTATTCGGAGCAGGGGATCTCAATTGTGAGCCAGGGCTATCCTGCGAGACCGATCTAGCTTCACTATCCCTTCCGTGCGAATAACCGCACCTAGATTGCTAAGGATTTGCCTCGGAATGCTTTTTTGCGTGATACGGTAGTCTCGACCACGTAAAGTGCCGATGAGATAAGAAAGATATAAGAAAATTGTTTCTTATATACATTAAACTATGTGTACACGAGAAGTGAGATAGAAAGAGATGTAACTATGTATTGGAATGGGCGACAAGATAAGCGAATAGGCAGCTCTCCAAAAAAAAAAAAAAAAATGTGTGACCTAATATGCAGCCGAAATTCATTGTGCATTTGACCCATATATAATCTTGTACAAAATGTGTGACCTAATATGAACAGCTGCTCTAGTTCAAACATCAGCCTCACTTAATCAATGAGCTTCTGCAGGCTTGCTTTTGTGCTACTACTCTAGTATAAAGTAGCAAAGACAATTTTTTTTTTATTTTGGAACCATTCGCTCTGCCGTTAGGCCACATGCAACCTCCGAGTAGAGTAGTAGACCTCTCAGGCGCCGTCGCGGAGGCCTCGCCTGTCGCCGGGCCCCGTCCGCTTATGCTATCGAGGATGGAGAGCATTGATTCTTGCGCATGGCATAGTATGATGGCCTATTTCTGTATGCAGGCTAGTAGCTAGTCCATGCATGCATGCATCTTGGAGGCAATGCCTACTCTTCCCAAGATGCATAACGAGCACACATGCATGCATGTTTGGAGAAGGCAACAACTCACTACGTTTACTTGTTTTACAGCATGCAAAAGCTCGGTACCATCATGCAAGATCAAACATTAAATTATCGCGTGGGTGAATATTTTCCACTCCAATATATAGACACGTGTAGAGATAAAATCAACTGCCTTCTTTCTTTGACCTTGCTTTTGCCGTCCGAGACTCCTCGCTCTCCCTCTCGCTCCTCCTCTCTTCAGATCCTATAGCCTTAGCTACAAAGTTCAAAAATAAATTTATCATTCTAGAGTACATTTATTTATCTTGAGACTATAAACATATATTAATAATTACCTTCTTTCTTGGCTCTTATTATAGATCTTCGATGCTCCCCGCCTCTCCCGTATCGTCTTCCCCAAAGTAGATGGTATAATAATTCCTGCGATATTCATAGCAAATTTCCTGTTTACACACATCAAGCAAATATATAATGCAGCAACAAGAGAGCGCACCTGGGTGGGAAGAGGAGCCTTCTCCCCGAAGCCTCTTCCTCGGATTGCTAGCAGAGACTCTCTCTATGAAACATAATTGGTGGATCACCTATAGGAAGCATAAAATCATCTCCATACATAAAGATACCAAGTTCAAAAAGCAAATGAAAGCATGGTAAGATGACATAATTTATTTATTGTTGAACCGATTCCTGGGAAATGATCTAACATAATTTAAACAGAGGGATTTCATGCCCGTAAATTTAATTGCATTATTTTTTTTTGGTATGAGGGGTTCACTAAACTAAATGTATTAGTTATTTCAGTGTTATTTTTTCTAACATTCTTTATGGAACCATGAGTTTGACTATATCTCACTTGATATTCTGGGACCGAATATTTTCTAGCTCAACTTTAAATGGGCTACACGAGTGTCTCGAGTAGGCAGTATTCTAAGAAGATAAGAAAGGAATGGCAGATGAGCGGGCACCGTGGAGCAGCGGCAAGGTAATGATTATATAGGCAATGAGAGGGCACCGTGGAGCATCCTTTAGGAATACCGCAAATAAGAAATAGACATGAGCTATACCCCTACAAGAAGAGGATAAAAAGAAAAGCAAGGTACATATATGACAGGAGCATGCAGACAAGAGGATAGCTCCTATGAGGAGGAGACAAAAACAAAACCATGCTGCAGTATGAGAGTGACGGATCGATGGTTCAGTGGTGTTGTTTTGATGATAGCGATGGATCGGCAAGGTAAGAAAGCAGTGGGTAAACCAGAAATAGGAACAAAACGATCCGAGCCATAGAAACCATATCGGACGGGTCCAGCAAAACAGGCTATCAGACAGTATTCTAAGAAGATAAGAAAGGAATGGCAGATGAGCGGGCACCGTGGAGCAGCGGCAAAGTGATGATTATATAGGCAATGAGAGGGCACCGTGGAGCATCCTTTAGGAATACCAATAATAAAAAACACACATGAGCTATACGCCTACAAGAAGAGGACAAAAAGAAAAGCAAGGTACATATATGACGGGAGCATACAGACAAGAGGATAGCTCCTATGAGGAGGAGACAAAAATAAAACCATGCTGCAGTATGAGAGCGACAGATCGATGGTTCAGTGGTGTTGTTTTGATGATAGCGATGGATCGGCAAGGTAAGAAAGCAGTGGGTAAACCAGAAATAGGAACAAAATGATCCGAGCCATAGAAACCATATCGGACGGGTCCAGCAAAACAGGCTATCGTGGCCATGCTGAGAGGCCGCGGAGACGGCGCGGCCTCATACTTCTAATATTCCATTCATATATGCACACAGCAGTACATGCATCATCTCGATATATCTTGATGAAATCCAAAACAACTACTCGATGTTGCCTAGCTTTATTTTGCTCAAAGTTTTAAGTACTAGCCGATCCGGCCTGGCCCTTTATTCTTTCTCAGCCAGCTAGCTCTCTCGTTTTTCTCATGTTGATTCCATCGATCGCGTGCACTACTTGTACACGCACGCACAAGGATATATATATATAGCTCTGATGCTCTCGTTACTAGCTTCGTCTTCGTTAAGCGTGCTCCAAAGCCAAGTTTCTCTTTAGTTAGATATCTTTTCTTTTGGAATCATCAAGCTAGCAGCAAGCAGCTGCCACGGCGGGGCCAGCCTTCAAAGCAAAGCACCACCACACCGCGGATGCTCGCTCGATCAGCACTCTTACCTGTGCGGGCACTGTCATATTTAATTTCCCCAGGCAATATTATACTATATATACTACTAGTATAAATAACTACTACCTTCGTTCGTGAAAAAAATGATTTGTAGAGTTACCCTAAGTCAAACTTTGTAAACTTTAATTAAATTTCTAAAAAGATATTAATATTTATATTATAAAATGGGAAATTCCATCCTACTCCTAGAGAGTAGTTACTCCATGTTAATATCTCACCATAGAATATATTTTCATAATATATTCAATTTATATCATAAATATTGTTACTCTTTTCTATAAAATTAGTTAAAGTTAAAAAGTTTGACTGACACGGTTTCTAAAAATCACTCCTTTCAGGGACAGAGGGAGTAGCTTTTTAGTTTGTTTATTAATTTTCTTTATGTACTATTATATTATTGTTAAGTTATTTCCTTAAAAAGTACGCACATATCCAATAATATACCCCTTAGGAGATCATGACTCTTGTGGCACAATAATTTTGATTTCACACCACTTCAATCTCTCTCTTCACTTATGATACATTCTCTATAATGGCAATACGTATATCTATACTACATTACATTTCATTCAATTCTATGCGCAACTACTACATGTGGGGCGAACCTATGCCTCGGGCTATAGGTAGGCTGAAGCCCAAGGTGAGCCCAAGAAAATTGAATGCACTCTTCTTCGGTTTAGCCAAGCAACAACCTCATCCCTATTGGCATTGCCGTTGAGGGCTCATAGCCACGCCAAAGCCACTTTCCCCAAACAGATCGGTGCACCACCCCGATGGATCTGGGTGCCGCCGTTGACCGGGAGGGATGAGTCTAAGCGCACCGCTTCCAGTTGAAGGAAGGGCAGGGGGAGGTGTTGAGCATGCCATTGGCGGTAGAAAGGGGGTGTGCATAGCCAAGGATGGGGGAGGGGGATGATCGAAGAGGAGAAGTTTGGGGGGGGGATGGAGGATTGGCCATGAGAAAGAGAGGGATGCGATTTAGAAAGAAGTTGGGAGAGAAAGAATTGGCTATGAGAAATAACTCTAAAGACACAATTACATACTCTTGAAATAAGTTGGGGCAAGACACTTTTAATGGGCTTGGTCCAATGCTTTAGAGGCAGGCCCTTTAAAAGAGCACAATTATATAGGCAACCATCTTAGTTAGGAGATCCATCTCTAAAAAAGATTTACAAAGGCGAACTTTGCTGATTTGACCTCTAGATTATTACTAGAGGTGATGGTTAATATGCCATGCTAATTGTCAAATAAACTTACATGAATTCATGAAGATTTTTAAACCTTAAATGCACCTTGCACATACACAATCAGCTGATGATGAGTAAAGGACCGAGAACGCTGCTTCTCTCTTCCTTCTAGATATCTAGCTAGGCAAGGCAAAAATGGGGGCAGATTTGGGTGGGCCAGGCAGAGAATCCATGGATGCAAGGGGCACTACCTTTTGGGCTCGTGGTATTGCGTGACACAACTAATCAATCTCTGAAGGAATAAAGTGCTCGATCTCGTTCATCTTCTTGCTGTATGTTTTGCACTTTTCTAGAGGGTCAGATATGGGTCATGCGTGAGATTTGTAGATTTCTACCTAGCTACTAGCTATAGCACTCTGCTATAGATAGATTTGTAGGTGTGTTCGATCATCAGTTCCCAATGCGATCCACACCTCTCCCATGATCGAATCATTTCATTGTTTTTATACCATGCCTCGTACAGCATACTGCAGCTTCATGCAGCACTCTGACCTGATTCTTTTTGTTTGGAATTTATTCCTTCAAAATTCTTTTGTGAATCCTTTGATGGAAACAAAGCTTCAATTTATCATTTCTAGTACATCTAGCATCGGAGCAGAAATAAAAAGGGCCGGACAGGGAAATAAATTATTTATAGGTCGTGGTACAGGTAGTCCTTATTTTCATTCAACATTCTATGCAATTATTGTAATGTATCGTACATACAATTTTGCTCTTTACTTAATTCTCAAGTCATCAAAATTACCCCTGCCCCTGCTCATCTGATCCATTTTCTTTAAAAAAAATACGTAGTCCTGAAATAGAAGGTATTTAAGTAATTTTATAGGATAAAAAGGAAATCTGGCTTATGATACTAATTTGGAGGATTAACTGTATAATTAACTGTATGTCAGTGACATATATAGTTACTAATTCTTATCACTTTGACGATTGTTGCATGCAAATAATAATGTTATGACAACAACATTCAGAATCACGTGCATATGAGATTACGACAAACTTACATATATAATCCATGTCAATATTGGAGGATGTACCCTATCTCTACAAATAAAAAGGGTGAAAGGAAGACCATGTTTTGGTGCGGTAAAAAACTACGGAACATCGCTCTGCCGATCCATGCGACGTCGCTCTGCCTGCCCGGCGGTTTCTGCCCGTGCGGTGATTTTTCCCACCCCGGAATCACGCCCCATTACCCCGGAATCACGGCGAGGATCACGTTTCCTTCCCTGCCTCACACTCGACGAGAATCACGCCCCCGAATCACGTTTCCTTCCCTGCCTCACGCTCGACGAGGATCAAATCCCCCGCCTTCACCCTTCCCTGCCTCACGCTCGACGAGAATCACGTTTCCTTCCATGGCTGCTCCCTTCCTCACATGATCTTGCCCTCACATGATCGACAGGCGCACGGCGGTTCCCCTCGCTGATCGATCCCTCTCCCGCCGCTGCCCCACGCGACCGCGCGCCCCTTGACGGCTCGGCGCGGCGCTGCCGAGCCACTGCCTTGACACATCCACGCCACCGGACGCACCGCCGCCTCCATGCCCCGGACCTGGAGTTGTGTCCTGACGCCAGCGACCCCATAGCCCGCGAGAAAGCGCTACCGCCGACGCCGCCCGCTGGACACCAGGAAGCGAACGAGTGCAAAGAGGCGACCTCTAGCTGCCACGGCGTCCTCATCGACGCTGGCGGTCCGCGTTCCTCGCCATCGCGGCTCTCGGCCGCCCCCTCGGCGGTCGGCGTCGGCGTCGGCGCTACCCAACGAAGACGAGGAGATGCCAGGAGGCACCGCGGCAGGTTCGTTGAGATCCACCACCTCCATTCTCCTCTCTTTCAATCTAAAAGTCCTCGATTCAACACTTCCGCAATAGGAGATTGCTTTCGTTTTCTGCCTTTCCTCCCGATTGCCTTCACGACTCCACAGCCATGGCCGGTCTCTACATCTCTTCTTTGTTCAGTTCATTTGACTCTTCTCTGTCCAGTTCATTTGATCCAGTTTCACCTGCCAGGCCATCATTACGTATGAACAACTGAAAAGTACACCTATCAAGCAAGCTATTGATTATGGATCATAATTGTTGTTTTTTATTTTTTTTTAATAAAAAGTCAAATGTGATCACCAAGTACGAGTAGATTCAGAATTCACTATACTTTTTTTGCAGGGTTCAGTTTTTCTGGAATAGGAAAGGGAGATGTAGGTGGGCCTTGCCAGGGTAGTGATACCACTGCACCAAAGCACACCTATTGGAAGAGGTAACTGATCAATATACGATGATTTGGCTTTCACAAACACGAAAAGCACAAAACTGCACAGCATAGGCATTGTGTTGAGTTGGTAGTTTGGGCAAGGGTTGATAGGAGTCTGGTTGCAGTCAGATAATTTCATTGTTGGTCAACTAATGTTTGATTCATTGCAATAGCTCCGATCGTCTAAGGAAATCCATTTTTTTATAACTAAAACCTTCAAATAGCACTGTCCACTAGAATGTTTATTAATTTACAATAGTGTAGCACTATGGTATTAGAGTGATTTATAGTCCCACCCCCTTTCCCTATTAGCCTAGAAAAATAATGTCTAATGCACAGCTACAGTGCCCAAGAGCGACTGCAGAAAATTTAAACATGCTAGGAATTCTTTCATTCTGTTTTAAATTCCATCCGGATACATGTATATTTGATTCAGTTTACAATGTAGTAGACTCTAGGGGAAACATTTGGTTGGTGTCCATTGCCCTGGTCTAGGCTTAATTCAAGTTTGTTTTCCCTCCTGCTTACTGTCATGGTTCGGCAATTGGATTCAGAAATTATTCTTGCCACAAGTGGTTTCATTGTTGATCAAAGCCTAATAGTTATTGTTTACTGCAGGTAGAGATTCAGGAATCACAAGTGGAAGTCAAGACTGAAAGTCAGGAATATCTACATCCATGATCTGGTTAGCTTTATTCAGTTCAGAAATATTTCATTAATAACATCGCTGAAAGTTAGCTAAGTTTACAACTATTAATGAAGTAAGATTAATTGTTTTTATGATAACATTGCACTTCTAGCTACAAAATTCGAGACATAATAGCATCCATGCTAACTGTGTGGCTAAAAAGAACTCTGATCATGACATAAGCAGATATTGTGTCATCTTGATATATTAGTAATGAACAGTAATAAGAGCAGCATGTACGTCAAGTGCATGGCATCTGAGCATGCCACACGAAAAGATGAGTAAAATTTAAATTCAGTTAATGTGTTTTAAATTCAGGGCATCTAAATAGTAACAAGCCTTTTAAATTTAAATTCAGTTAGTGTGTTTCTCCTATACCTAAACAATTGAAGAGTAGGGGAAACAAGTGGAATTTATCTGCACAACTACCACAAATGATTAGTGCTCCTATAATGTATTTTAATTTTTCTTGAACTATATTACCTTAAAATATCACTTCGAGAACGATGGAAAGAACTAAGCTTACTGTACCGAATATACAATTCTAATAAATATGACTCAATAAAAATTCTGAAATATGATAGGAAATACAAGCTGATAAATTTGATAATATTGGGATATATTTCTACAGGTAGTGTGATGGACACGCCAAGCCCAACTCGTGATTGTCGAGTAGCTTTCGGGCACCTTACAAATACAAGGAGGTATATAAGCTATAAAAACATCTCTACTTAATAATATTATGTGTTCATATGCTTGCAAATCCTCACTATATTTTATTTAAGGTAATAATACCCAATCAGTCATGGCACCACTAGAACTAGATCCTAAGGAGAAGAAGAGGCAGAGGGAGAGAGAACGGTATGTGACGATGACTGCTGAAAAGAGGAGTGAAAAAAACAAGAAACGCCGTGGGAGGTATGCCATAAAGAAACAAGGTCGTGTTGATCTTGTGGTTGGTCTGGGAATGCTTCCTTTTTTTTGCCAAAACACCACCTGCCTATCTGAAGAATGAGTAATTCATATGTAGTCTGTCGGATTCTTTTTGCATGATGGGACTTTGATTAATTTTTCTTTTATGTGTACAGAAACCAAGAGCAGGGAACATGCCAACATTTCAAGAGCTTGATGTTCTCTTCTATGCTCTTCATCAGTTGTGTCTCTCATGTCTGCCTTTTGCTGCTTTTGGATACGCCCGACATCATAATTTCATAGTATCTCGTCACGATTGCTGCACTACCTGTGCTTTGCTTTCGGGCTTTTTGACCATGTTGCCAGATTCCTAAGGCATAACTTTACCTGATCCTCTTTCTACAGGTATGGCAGAGTGCAGGCAGATCATAGGTATTGGGAGCTGATGACATGCTGAGTGAATATCACAAATGGATGACCACGGGCTCATGGGAACCGTATCATCAAGTAAAAGGAGAACAATACTAAACCGACTATCTTGTATTCTTCTTTACTTGCTGAATGGTACATACATTATTTGTAGATGTCGTAATATTTGCTAGCTGCAATGGCTGAAATGGGAAAATGTTTTTTTTTTGGTGGAGATCAAGTCATTCCATCACAGTTATGACAAGTTTGATGGTGGCTATCAATGTCTTCCTAACTGAACTCTGAAGGTGGCTATTTTTACATGTATCTCACGCTGACAGGTTTGTGGGAAAATTTATAGAACCTTGGCAGCAGTAGCATGCTACAATTGACGAACAACACGTTGACTGCCTAGGTGCATTGAGATGTTTAATTCTGGATGCTTTGGAATAGCTTTGTATGTAAGACTTCCATTTTTACATGTAAGACTTCCATTTTTACATGTATCTCACGTTGACACTATTATGTTCCATACACATTTAGGTTTTTGCAGGGGCCAAATCTAGCCGACATCAACGTCGAGGTCATTAGGGTCAACTTTACTATGTAACATAGATTTTTTTTATTTACACCGATATTTTTGCTAACGAATTTACAAATTTCATCGGGGTCAGCAGACACCAAAGAAAAACACCCTAAGAAACGCCTCTATTTGTGGATTGAGATACATCTATTTTTTATCACAATTGAAATACATGTTGACATTCTCTGAATCCCAGGTTAAGGATCGGTGCAATGCGAGGTTGATCTGAGCTAGAGAAGTGCCTGCGAAAGGATTCGATGCTGGTGCTTAGCCTCAACTATGCATAGAAGGCTCTTTCAACCCACTTAGCTCTGATAACTTGATCTCCTTTGTTGTCGTCTAGGAATTTTTTTTCCTGCCAATATAAAATAGTATCTTATCCGCATTATATAAAGGTTTATACAATGGAGTTTGTAAACATGTTACACCATGCTCTATGATTGTATTAATTTCATGAACTACTTTAAAGTCAGTATTTAATTGACCCATTGTTATCTTATCGTGCGATCTGTGTATTTTTAGTATAAAATTTTAGTTGTCCCGTAGCAACGCACGGGCACGCTACCTAGTATATATACAGGATTAACTGATGAAGCATACTAGTATGCATAATTGTTCTTGCTATGTTAACCAACAACACCTTGCCCGTACGGACGGCAAACTTATGGTACTATTAGTACTAGTTGCAAGCAAACAAATTGAACCATACCGTAATGTACCTACCCCCTAGCGAGCTAGAGTGTACCTCTCCAATATGCATCCAAGTTCGAGCTTGCATTCTATTATTGTGTTCCAGCAGCGTAGACGAGACGAAGAATGTGATGTGATACGAATTACTGTAATAATTATTGAAGCAGATTGATGTCCGCCCACCCACCAGCAATCCATATGACGAAAATCGCACTGGGAGGCATTTTATATATGTAGTATAGTAGGCATGCGTAATTACATGCCATGATTCTGTGCCAAACAAACGATTGAAAAAAAAGAGAGAGCTGACGATCGATTATTACTAAAATACTACTACACTACTGGTTAGGTATCGTCTAGATATTGCAAGCAGTAGTCAAAAGGTAGCTTGATGAATGTTGTAGGAACATTCTTAATCTGGTGGCTTTTATTATATCTTAGTAAAACCTATTTTGGACGATGAAGTTTTATAAAAAAAATCAGTTTAATTTCAAAAAGAAAAAACATAGGATTTAATAAAAAAGACACTGCATGCATTCTAGAAACATTTAAATAGTGTTTTGAGATCAAATAATGAGGGCTCCTTTGGAACAAGGATTGAAGACCCATAGGAACAGGAGAAACAAAGGAATGTAACAGGATTGCACTTGTAAAACAGGGGAATAAAAACTATAGGAATGTTGCTGTAAAGGTTGTTTGGATTGGTGTAGGAAAAACACGGGAAACAATAGTAACAATATTAGTTTAATCAAAGTGCTAACACTATTCTCAAGTCTGGACTGCAGCAGGTCAGCTTGTCGCTTTCCCTTGTCTCCACCGCCCAGTGGCCTAAGCAGGACAGACCAATGGATATTTGCCTCGGTCCTCCGCACGCGTCAGAGAAATAATGAGGTTTCGGTGGATGTTTTTTTCTATGTTTTTCCTATAAAAGTTGAATGGCAGGAAACTTTCCTATAGTTTTCCTTCGGTCATTTCCTGCAAACCAAAGAGGTCTCTACAGTGCGCATTCCATAGGATTGTTGATTCCTACATTTTTCCTATGCAAATCCTATGAACCAAAGGAGGCCTGAACAGGAATAATGCAAGAATACTCGTGGGCTGCGTCAAACATACTTGTAACATTTGACTTTGTATGGTCTTTAATGTGTATTTTTAACCACACTGATATCTTTGGAAAAGCTTAACGTGTATGTAAGTAAAATACTAAAAATTATTCAAATTTTGGCAACACGCACATGAAGTGCAGTAGGTACTACGGAGTATATTATTAGTACTAGTTTATCTTACATAAGTACATGTTGGTAGGGGAAATTAACGCGCATGTGCAGCAGAATCCAAGTCGTTAGGGGCAAATATTCTGGCAATCATCGCCGTCACTCGCTGAATTCCAGAACTACTCTATACTCATATTAGTTGACGTTTTGATAAGATTTAGATCAAACATTGAAAATATAAACTAGCAATAACTTTAAAATATTTAGTTTAAAAAGATGAAACTTATATGTATAGATTCTTCTTAAAACCTATTTTTATAAAAAAATAATTTTATTGTTATTTTTCTTATATATTTTAATAAAAATTATAGATAAAATTAGATTTTAAAGACCATGTCCTTGTCCAAAACATCAAGAGTATATAAGTTTCTTGCGCTAGCTGTTAGTTGCTGCCGCAGCTTCCTTTGTGCTGCCAATATAATGCCGTCCTTGCTTGCAAATCTATATGCATGTGCAGGGAAGCGAAGGGGAATATTATCTTGTTCTGGACCTTGTAAACATTACACTACTCTGCCTCCTGCCATTTGCAAGCAGTGATTGATTTTTTATATATATGGCATTGGTTGGAGGCGATGGATATAGATACCTCAATTATAAAGGAGACACCGCACGCCGTGCCACTTGTCTGTGTCTCTACTACCTGCAACTAACTGCAAGCCGATGTTGTCCTGTCCTGCCTGCCATGTGGATTACGTATATTGATACATGGATATACTTCGTATATGATATACTGTAGTAATTAATTAAACTATTTGTTCAGATACATTTTTTTTCCTCTCTCAAGTGTAATACTAAGTCGTTAGCTGAGAATTGACTCTTGCGCGAGAAGATGCATGCAACTATAACTCTGAATTCAGCGGAGAAGTGCTGGGAGCAAAACGTCAATTATCTCTGTGACCGAGAGATCCACAAAAGTAACAACAGAGCTGACAACATATATATATAGAAATTATTCTAGTATACTCTATCCTTCCTTTATTATTTGTGGCCGTGTACGTATCATAAGTATAATTCAATTCACAAAAATAAGTGTAACATTTATATCTTCAAATATATTTATGATACTAATTTTGTACCATAAATATTAATTAATATATAGTTAAAATTGTTTATTGGAAAGCAAGAATGACAAATGTTTATAGGTAGAGAGTATACCAGAAATAAACTGGGGTGGGACACTTGCATTGACACGGAGCTAGGCGGGTGCATAAGGTTAGGCTGGGCGTGACGCCAATATAATTAACTTGAAAGCGATTTAATTAGAATTGTTAATAAGTTGGCAAATAATCAAGTTGTCAATCACAGATAGCTTAGCTGGCATATGGATATGTAATTAAGGACAGACAGACAGTTAATAATGGTAGGATGATGGACCGTATCACACTACTGTGTAAATGATATTGCGAGGATATTGCCTAATCATTTACAAAGATAGACATCTCAAGAAGCCTGCCTGTCTCAAAAATAATGGTCATTTTCAAGAGACCCACCTCTTATAAGGCCTGACTTTGTTAATCGAGCTAGGTCCATTTGGCCCACTCAGACACTACCAAACCCTAGCATATACTCCCTCCGTCCCAGGAGGACTGTCGTCGGGAGTACCATTTCAAGAGTCCACATTCAATTGATCTGTCATGCATCTGGACCAAAAGCTGGCCACGTTCACTGAGTCAAAGATGAACAGCTGAAGAAGCTACAACGACAGATTCAGCGGGACAGAGGGAGTAAAAACCAATCTCCATCTCACAAATTTCCACCACCAACTGCACAAACCTCCATCTCTCTCTGCAGTAGGGGCTCGTGGATCCAATAGCGTGCTCGTCCTCGTTGCAGCAGGGGCTCGTGGATCCGGCAGCGTGCTCGTGACCGCTTGTCCTCGTGGCGGCAACAGAATGCTTGCGGCTGCTTGTCCTCTCGGCAAAGAGGGCTCATGGCAACTCGTGCTCACGACGGCAGCATCAAGCGTGAATTGCCAAGTAGTGGCGGTGGCATGTCTGTGGGCTCAGTGTTGTCGATCACCTTAGTGGGCATCGTGGACAGGCTCGATGTTTTCTTTTTTTTCTAAGAAACTATTAACATAGATGGACATGTGTCTGCTTCCACAAATCTTGATTAACACAGACGTCGAGTTTTGAGGCGGACGGCTTGTGCGCCTGTGTTAATATTTTTTGATTGCAAAAGAAAATGGCTAGAGTAGTAGTGTCGGATCATGCATATATACATCCATCGATCAGGCAAACAGCAGTACATGTTAAGTTTGAATCGATTAATTGACCAGGTTTGCTTGCTATTTAAACTTGAGTGGCCTGCTGCATACTATGCAGGCTTTGGCTAGATAGGTAGCGACGACGACGACTGACCGACGACAAGATACGTACTAAGCTGACAAAGTGACAACCAACGACCAAGGCATTTTTGTTGTCATGCACAAGTAGATTTTGATATACTGTACTTCATTAAGATTAAGATGGAGTTGGATATCAGAGGTTGATGCATTTTTGGATGTGGCAACAAGTTGTCACCGACAGACAGAGACAGGAGTCCAAAGCAAGCGTTGAAGGAGGCACATTGACCCAAATGGACCCCATTGAGCAGAGAGTTGTGGCCCAGCGCCACATGACCCGACAGGATTTGGCTGGGAGAATGTGAAAACAAGACCGACGACAGGCAGCAGCAGCGGGTCAAAGTCGTCGCCTCGCCCGACGACGCCTTTTTTACCACCGGGCACACTCCCGTCTCCGTTTCCAGCCGATATTATTAATTTAATTATACTATTTAATTAATCAAAGATTCAAAAAGAACATCAACGTGCTAATCTCACTCCTTCCTATGCACAGTGCTCTGTTTCTGTTTCTGCTCTGCTCTTCTTCTGCCCTCGCCTCGCTTCCCTTCTTGTCTTGTAGTAGTACTCCAGTTGGCAGCGGCGAGTGACCCAGCAGTCGGAGTGAAGAGTCTCCACTCCTCCAGCTCCAGGTTCCGTTCCTGGCTGGCTGGTCCCACCACTCACTCTCCCTGTTGCCGCTGTCTGCGAGGAGGAGAGTGGGGTAGCTTCGCTGCTTTCGCTTCTCCTTCCCCCATCTCGTTCTCATCTGGCATCTGCATCTGGGCTGGCCGGCCATCGCCATCTCCCCTCCACCACGGACACCACCACCACCACCACCACCATTTCTTCTTCTTCTTCTTCTTCTTCTTCTTCATAAAGAGAGACAAGGGAAGGGAGAGGAGGCAGTCACCAGTCAGGCAGCTGCACACCATTCCATTCCCATTCTTCCGATGCCGACGCCTCCTCCTGCTCTGCACCCTTCCCTCGTCCTCCTCTGAGCCACAGCCACAGCCACCAACCATGGCCGCTGCCCGTGCCTCCCTCCTCCCCATCCTGCTCTTCCTCTTCTTCCTCACCAATGCCGCCCGCGCGCTCAACCAGGACGGCCTCCGCCTGCTCGACGCCAAGCGCGCGCTCACCGTCCCGCCCGACGCGCTCGCCGACTGGAACGCCACCCACGCCACGCCCTGCGCCTGGACGGGCGTCACCTGCGACAGCACCGGCGCCGTCACCGACGTCTCCCTCCCCAACCTCAACCTGGCCGGCTCCTTCCCCGCCGCGGCGCTCTGCCGCCTCCCGCGCCTGCGCTCCCTCGACCTCAGCACCAACTACATCGGCCCCGACCTCGACCCGGCCCCCAGCGCGCTCGCGCGCTGCTGCGCCGCGCTCCAGCGCCTCGACCTCTCCATGAACGCGCTCGTCGGCCCGCTCCCCGACGCGCTCGCCGACCTCCCGGACCTCCTCTACCTCAGGCTCGACAGCAACAACTTCTCCGGGCCCATCCCGGACTCCTTCGCCCGCTTCCCCAAGCTCCAGTCGCTCTCCCTCGTCTACAACCTGCTCGGCGGCGGGGTCCCGCCTTTCCTCGGCGCCGTCGCCACGCCCGGGAGCTCAACCTCTCCTACAACCCCTTCGCGCCGGGGCCCGTGCCGGCCACGCTCGGCGGCCTCTCCGACCTGCGCGTGCTCTGGCTCGCCGGCTGCAGCCTCGTCGGCCCCATCCCGCCCTCCCTCGGCCGCCTCACCAACCTCACCGACCTCGACCTCTCCACCAACGCGCTCACCGGACCCGTACCGCCGGAGATCACCGGCCTCGCCAGCGCGCTCCAGATCGAGCTCTACAACAACTCGCTCACGGGACCCATCCCCAGGGGCTTCGGCGCGCTCGAGGACCTCAGGGCCATCGATCTCGCCATGAACCGCCTCGACGGCGCCATCCCGGAGGACCTCTTCCACGCGCCCAGGCTCGAGACCGTGCACCTCTACTCCAACAGCCTCACGGGACCCGTGCCGGACTCCGCGGCCACGGCGCCCTCGCTCGTCGAGCTCCGCCTCTTCGCCAACAGCCTCAACGGCACGCTGCCCGGCGACCTCGGCAGGAACGCGCCGCTCGTCTGCCTGGACGTCTCCGACAACGCCATCTCCGGCGAGATCCCCCGGGGGTATGCGACCGCGGCGAGCTCGAGGAGCTGCTCATGCTCGACAACCAGCTGTCGGGGCGCATCCCCGAGGGGCTCGCCCGATGCCGGAGGCTGAGCCGGGTGCGCCTCTCCAACAACAGGCTCTCCGGGGACGTGCCCGACGCCGTCTGGGGCCTGCCGCACATGTCGCTTCTCGAGCTCAGCGGCAACCAGCTCACCGGAGAGATCTCCCCTGTCATCGCCGGCGCCGCCAACCTGTCGAAGCTGGTGCTGTCCAACAACCGCCTCACGGGGAGCATCCCGTCGGAGATCGGCTCGGCGTCCAAGCTCTACGAGCTGTCCGCCGACGGCAACATGCTGTCTGGCCCGCTGCCGTCCTCGCTCGGCGGCCTGGCAGAGCTCGGCCGCCTCGTGCTGCGGAACAATTCGCTGTCCGGGCAGCTGCTCCGGGGGATCCAGTCGTGGAAGAAGCTCAGCGAGCTGAACCTCGCGGACAACGGCTTCACTGGCTCCATCCCGCCGGAGCTCGGTGACCTGCCGGTGCTCAACTACCTGGACCTCTCCGGCAACGAGCTCAGCGGCGAGGTCCCGATGCAGCTGGAGAACCTGAAGCTGAACCAGTTCAATGTGTCCAACAACCAGCTGCGCGGCCCGCTGCCGCCGCAGTACGCCACGGAGACGTACCGCAACAGCTTCCTGGGCAACCCTGGGCTGTGCGGAGAGATCGCCGGCCTCTGTGCCGGCGGGTCGGACGGAGGAAGGTGGAGGAACCGCGGGTCTGGGTTCGCCTGGATGATGCGCTCCATCTTCATCTTTGCGGGTGTCATCCTGGTGGCTGGAGTGGCGTGGTTCTGCTGGCGGTACCGGAGCTTCAGCAGATCAAAGCGGCGCGCCGACCGCTCGAAATGGACGCTGACGTCCTTCCACAAGCTGTCGTTCAGGGAGTACGAGATCCTGGACTGCCTGGACGAGGACAACGTCATCGGCAGCGGCGCGTCCGGGAAGGTGTACAAGGCCGTGTTGAGCAACGGCGAGGTGGTGGCGGTGAAGAAGCTGTGGAGCACGGCGGTGAAGAAGGACGGCGGCGTCGAGGAGGAGGAGGGGTCTGCCGCGGACAACAGCTTCGAGGCGGAGGTGAGGACGCTGGGCAAGATTCGGCACAAGAACATCGTCAAGCTGTGGTGCTGCTGCACGTGCACGCACAAGCTTGAGTGCAAGCTGCTGGTGTACGAGTACATGCCCAACGGCAGCCTCGGCGACGTGCTGCACAGCAGCAAGGCCGGGTTGCTGGACTGGCCGACGCGGTACAAGATCGCGCTGGATGCGGCGGAGGGGCTGTCGTACCTCCACCACGACTGCGTGCCGGCCATCGTCCACCGGGACGTCAAGTCCAACAACATCCTCCTGGACGCCGAGTTCGGAGCTCGTGTGGCGGATTTCGGGGTGGCCAAGGTGGTGGAGGGGATAGGACACGCGGCCAAGTCCATGTCGGTGATCGCCGGATCCTGCGGATACATCGCGCCTGGTAGGTTGTTTGTGAGCCTGACTTGACTGACGTTGTTGTTGTTGTTGTCGTCGTCCTGACTGACATTGCAACAATTGCAACACCAGAGTATGCTTACACGCTGCGCGTGAACGAGAAGAGCGACACGTACAGCTTCGGCGTGGTGCTGCTGGAGCTGGTGACGGGGAAGCCGCCGGTGGATCCGGAGTTCGGTGAGAAGGACCTGGTGAAGTGGGTGTGCAGCACGATGGAGCAGAAGGGCGTGGAGCATGTGGTGGACAGCAGGCTGGACATGGAGGAGTTCAAGGAGGAGATTGTGCGGGTGCTCCACATCGGGCTCCTGTGCGCGAGCTCGCTGCCCATCAACCGCCCCGCGATGCGGAGGGTGGTCAAGATGCTGCAGGAGGTGCGTGCGGGCTCCGCCGCGGCGGCGGCGGCGGCGGCGGCGGCGGCGGAGCCGTGGCAGCAGCAACCGGCGGCGCGGGTGGTGGACAGGGACAGGGACAGGGACGGGAAGCTGTCGCCCTACTACTACGAGGACGCGTCGGACCAAGGGAGTAGCGTGTAAGGTTAGTGTGGAATGTGGGAGCTCGATCGATTAGTAGGTACTAGGTGCTCTTGTCTTGTACTCGTCGGTAGCGGGGTGACATAACACTGCCTTCATGGGCTCAATCAAAGCCATTCAAGGGAGAGAGCTGTAGCTAGTAGAGTGCCTGCACGATCCGAGCGTGCTTGCTGAAAGAGTGAGTTGCAGCTGTGTGTGTGTGTGTGTGTGTGTGTGTGTGGTTTCAGCCAGCAGCCAGGGTCGTCTGTCTGTCTGTCCGGAAGTGGAAGCCGGCAATGGCGGGCCGGTGAGCTAGGAGGAAGTGGTGGAAATGCATGGCGGGTGCTGTTGGTTGCTTCCTACTCGTAAATAAATCCTCCTAATAATTGGATTGGTATGGTATGGTAATGGTCAGTCCACGGCACTGCTACTAGTTGCTGCGTCGGTTGTCATTCCATGAATGCATTGATTCCGAGCGGTGGATGAGATTGAGAAATGAAGACAATGCTTGGGATTGGAACCAAGGAAAGGAATCTCTCAACAATCAGATACTTCCGCCGTCCCTTATTAATCGTCGCTTTGGGTATTCGTGCCACACGTTTGACTTAATTTGTAGAAAATACGTGCAATATTTATATTTCTAAATAAATTTGTTAAAAAACTAAATCCAAAGATCTTTCCGATGATACTAATTATGATACTAATTGATGATATTTACTATTTACTAAAATTGCCGGCAGTTGTTGTTTCGGGAAGCGCAAGACAATTAAAAAGGGACGGAGGGAGTACTACTCCGTCCCAAAATAACTGTCGTTTTCGGTTTTCGTGCCGCAAGTTTGACTCGATTTGTAGAAAATACGTGCAATATTTATATTTTCGAATAATTTTGTTAAAAAAAACTAGATTCAAAGATCTTTCCGATGATACTAATTATGATACTAATCAATAATATTTATTATTTATAAAAATTGCCGGCATTTGTTTCTCGGGAAGCGAAAGCGACAGTTATTTTGGGACGGAGGGAGTAGATAGATAGATGTACAGTACGTAGGTGTGGTGTGTGCAGTTATATTACTGGTAATAAATCGTCTGCTTTCTCTTGGACAACAACAAGGGGCCGGCTGGTAGCACTAATTGACTTATTGGATGGCCCATGGCCATGGGTGGTTGCATTGCATTTGCATCACAATTCAGAGATGAAGGAAGGAAGGTAGCTGTCCTGGATCCGTCCATTCCTCGCATGAAGGTGCAGCCTGCTTGTACTGTACTCCTAGTTTTGTTCGTTTGTCATTCAAACAGTATTATTCACTCACACCAAATCAGTCAGTTTGTCTTATTAGCCGGCTTATATCACCGGGCCAGTATGGAGTTTCACTGTCACCTGTGCGTCCTACTTGCACTCCAGTCCCCTGTATGTGTACAGTACAGTACTCAGAATGTCAAATGGAATGCAAGTGCGCATGACGCTCTCTGCACTGATGCTGATGTTTTATTATTAGGCCTTGTTTAGATTACCTCCCAACTTCTAAGTTTTTTCACTCTCTCTCCATCACATCAATTTGTACCTGCACGTAAAAAGTATTGAATATAAGTAAAAAAAATAACTAATTATACAGTTTAGTTGTACATCACGAGATGAATCTTTTGAGCCTAGTTGGTCCACGATTGGACAATATTTGCCACATACAAACGAAAAATGCTATAGGACTTTTTAATCTCTCTCCATCACATCAATTTCTACCCTATATATGGAGCATTAAATGTTAGTAAAAAAAAAACTAATTACATGGTTTGGTTGTAAATCACGAGACGAATCTTTTGAGCCTAGTTGGGCCACGATTGAACAATATTTATCAAATACAAACGAACTGCTATTGGACTTTTCAATCTCTCTCTTCCCCCATCTAAACAAGGCCTTAGTTGGGCCTTGGCCTGGGTACTGCTACTACTACTGATGAAGAGCAACTGATATAGGAGTACGTAAGACGACAGCGGCACGAGGCCACCGGACCTGTCCTTTGACAAATTGGAATTTGTGTTGGTAGGTTGCTTGTACTCCACACTGCCACTACTGAGTGTTCTTGTTAGAATTACGTTAATTTACGCACGCGGCACGGCAGCATTTTTACAGCCAATCCGCCGCCACCTACTAATTCCTAGTATTTATCTATTCAGTTCTGTAGAAACTAGTAGTACTTGTATTGTGGTCTGAGATATGTACCAGCAGCAGCAGTAGCAGTAATATAGTAGGCGTCCCATGGCAAATACTTCTTTCATCCTAATTTAGAAGATGTTTGAGGTTTTTTATACTAAATTTGATTACTTGTCCTATTTATTTTTTTAGAAAAATATGATTTCTTATGTTGTTGTTTGCTTTAGCAATAAAATTTCTTTAAAAATAACTAAAATTTAAATATTTGTACAAATTTTTTAAAGAAGGCGCGTGGCCCAATTTGAAGTTAAAAAAAAAAAAATCAAATGTCTTCTAATTTGGAAACGAGACCGTAGAGCTGAACCTGATAATACCGGGCAAATAGGCAACGGGGGTTCACATTCAGGATTCGGTTTGGTTCCAGCCTCCAGTTGCAGTTGCAGCCCAGGAATTCCATCCATCAACTCACCATACAGGTTGGAGTTGGACCGTCCAGGAATCACCTTATAAGACCAATAATAGCCCAGTGGCGCATACTATTCCCCTTTTTTGACGCCTCATTCAATTTTTATTTATTAATTACTGTTTCCATCAACAGAGGAAAATCATCTTTTCTCATGTTAATAAGATCCATACTATTATTTTTTAAAAAAAAATTCCATATAACCAGTGTCCTCGAACGAGTTGCTGCCATATCATAGTTGAAGCCGTAACGTTAGTGTCACATTTGAAACTCCGTTAACCTAATTGCTAGTATATATGGACACGATATTCACTGATGTTGGACGTAGAGTTTCTACTGCAAAGTTGTGTACCTCATCTAAATTTCCTTCATTAAATCGATACAAGACGGCGTCCATGAAGAATTCTCGTTACTATGACAAAACGCTCTCTCATTTTCCTCAACTTTAGCTTCATATCTTTTCTTTTATATCTACAGTTCGCTAACTTTTCTGTACGCATGCAGTTTCTCTTTTTACTCTTGACGAAAAGAGGAAAAAACATGTTTTTCATCTTATCTAAAGGTTGCCACCATCCCATCCTCCACAAAAGTTGGCAGTTGGTACCATAACCAAGCAGTGCAAAACTCAAACTACATCCATGAAGTACTACTACTACGCATAGTGATTGTTTAAATAAAAAATGGTAAAAATCACATAATTTAACTCAATCAAACTTCAGATGTAAAAGTACTACTTGTAGTAGTAAAAGCTAAAAAAAAGAAAGAAAACAGTACTGCGTGATTGATTCCCTGGGTGCAGTTGTTGCAGTACTTTTTCTCTCCACCTAAGAACCCCAATCTTCCCTTCCAAGTGCGTCCGACTCCGGCAGCCAAGAAAAGCAGAGCACCTCTCACGACTCACCCTCTGCCAGAGCCTGCCTGCGCTGTGCGCTCCCTTGTCTGCTCTCGGCCGCGTCGCCTCCGCCTCCGGCCGGAATGCCGCCCCCTCCGAGCCTCCGCGCCCGTCCTGGGTCATCCTCGGCGCCATCCCGCGCGTCTCCGCCGACGCCGCCGACCCCTCCATCGACCTCGCCACGCCCCCGCGCGTCTCCCTCCTCACCATCCCCAACCGCATCTTCCCGGACAAGGTCACGCCCCACAACTACCCCAAGCTCCTCGCCGCCGACCCCTCCGGCCTCCTCCTCCTCCACGCCGACCAGGGCCGCGCCAAGGGACCCACCATCATCGACCGTCCTAACCACCAGTCCTTCTGCTGGCTCCCCAACGTCGCCGGCTACTTCGTCCTCCACGCCGACGCCCACTCCGCCGCCTTCCCCTCCGCGCCAGTCGCCCTCCCCGAGCCGGAGCTCGTCATGAACGCGGACCACCTCGGCATCCTCGCCTCCCCCCACCGGCTACGTCGTCGCCGAGCTCCAGACCTTCGTCGGCGACGACCACGCCACCATCATCTCCTTCTCCTCCGACGTCGGCGAGTGGGTCGACAAGACCGTCGACTACCCGCTCCCCGCCCGCCCCTCTGCCCCCACAGCGTCGTCGCGCTCCACGGCAGGCTCTGGTGGGTCGACCTCTCCTGGTGCCTCGTCGCCTGCGACCCCTGCGCCGACAACCCGGTCCTCTCCGTTGTCCCGCTCCCGCCGGCCAAGGGGATCCCGTACGGCCAGGCGGCAGGGGTCATCCACAGGTACCGCGCCGTCAGGGTCAGCGCCGGTAGGCTGCGCTTCGTCGACATGTACAGGAACCGTGACAGCACCGGCGATCTCCAGGTCAGCGTCTGGACGCTGCCCGACGCCGACTCCACGGAGTGGGTGCTGGAGCACCAGGCCAGCTTCACCCACATCTGGGACCACCACACCTACAAGGCCGCTGGCCTCCCCGCCAAGATCCCCGTCCTCGCGCTCATCCACCCCGACGACCCCGCCGTCGTCTACTTCTTCCTGGAGGACCATCTCGTCGGAGTCGACCTGCGTGACCGCGCCGTCGTCGCCTGCGACCTCTACCACCTCGTCGATCCGCCCAGGGATCTCGTCTCCACTCGCTTCGTCCACGCCTGGCAGCTGCCGCAACCTCTTTCCCGTTCCCCACCAGGTACTACCACTACCACTCCACTTGGCACTTGCATGCTGCTGTGTAGCCAGTCTTCTAGCTACGAGTACTCCAAAACCAATTGCTGCTCTAGTACTGATCGATCGATGCTGGAGTGTAGATCTACTTCTAGTTTGCTCAGCTCACACGTACTGCATGAGCAAGCAATTCCTTGGATTGGATTGCATGCTCTTCTTCGTTGCATTCAATTCGTACCAAAAGACTAGTTAATTACTTTGAGCATATCGATGATGGAATGCACTTGCATGCATGCTAGACCATCTCATGCAATTTACCAACTGCTTTGCTGAAAGCCTTAAACTAATAATCGATCCGAATGTGCAATCCTATACCAAATAGTAGTAGTTTTTTCCCCCCTGCTTGTTCTTTCATCAAAGAACAGTGTTACATGTAAAGCTCTAGCATGGATGGTGTTTTATTTAATTGTTAGGAACCGCCACATATACATATGGATGTATCCTGGTTCTACATTATGCCTTTTTCTTTGATTTGATTTGGTCCAAAGGATTGTGATGTTTTAATTTATTATAATAGATGGCATATCATAAACAACTTGGTTTATATATCAGTAACTTATTTTCCTACTTTTTAGTGCCTGATACTATAGCTTGATCAGATCTAGGATGCCAGTATGCCATAATGCATGCATTAATTTCATCTTATCGGAATAAGTGAGGAACTTCCTTGTAGGTTTTAATTGGATAACTACTGAACTGCTATCTTCTTCATCTTCTTTCCAATTTCTACTGGAATCAGTAAACAGCAGTGGATTTATCATACTAACAAATATGTTATAGTTTCAGCTATGGCATATCTTGAATTCTTGATTGCAATATAATGCATATGCACTTAAGTTGGACACCTTTGATTTGATTATTTTATCGTGCCATCTGATGTGTATCATTTTTTTATAATACTGCATTAATGTGAAATTACATAAAGTATACAGTTGAACCTTTTTTTATTTACTTTATCTGCTAAATTTGCTTCCCCTCTTTATGTGGCATGTTTACAATGCTAAATTTATCTGCTAAATTTACTCTTGGGTTCTGGCACTGTACAATGTTGAGCTCTATTACTCTAAGTTTCCTTTCCACTTGTAGTTATCGGTTGTGTTCCCTGTGTATCCAAGAATTCACATACTTGACTTTGCAAGCAAAATTTTCGAAACATTGCTTTAAGAGACTTTTTTTTGTATTTAATCCAATAAATGCGCTGTAGGGGTGCAAACCCCTCTAGTTTACCCTAAAAAACAGAGCATTCTTAGTATTTGGAGCTGAATTCTTGCAGTTTTTCTTTTCTATTTGATTGATATATCCCTAAGAGGCAGATGGCAGATTGGGGTACCTGATCATATAAATGGTCGTAGTTGGCCCTGAATGTGCAGCATATTTCCAACTGCAAACTGTGACCTTATAAATCCATAAGAACAAGATGTGTTAGCCTGCTAGGTAGATGGATATCTTTTTGGTTGAATTGTAAGAAAGTACAATGCTTCAAGGTACCTGTACATTTTAGACATATATAATTAGAAAACATCATTGGAGGACTTGTGTTTCCCAGTTTAATTATATTGGTGATGCTTTATCTGAAAACTCTCTACCTAGGAGATTTGTTTTTTTTTTTTTTTTTTTTACTTTCTGTGGATTGATCTGTTGTTATCCTTTCATACAAAAGATGGTAGAAAAGATTAAATGATCGTACATTACAGTATGTATGTTGTAACAAAGTTTGCTATCATGTTAATGGCTTTGTGTTCACATTAGTACTGTCTTAAAGATGCTATATAGGAGTATAGGTTTTGAAAAGAAATATGGAATGGTCTGACTGATATATTATTATTATTATTATTATTATTATTATTATTATTATAAAAGATTTTGCCGAGGAGAGTACTGAGGATGGACCAGATGACGTAGCATCAGTGAATATCTAGGATGAAGAGCTGAGGCTGGGGATCGGTGGTTATCTTTTTGGCAGGTAAGGCTAAGTTGTTTAAGGTGACCGACCATCTACAGTAGATTCTGTCACGTAGAACAAAATAAGAAGAACAACATGCATGTTTTGGTTTGGAAGTAAAGAATCGTTCACAGTACTGTGTTTGGTTTGGAAGTAACCATCGTCATTCTCTTACACACAGTGCGATATTGGTCTGTTCCTGCAGGTTGAGCTAGGAGGCAATCAAGTTATGGCTTGCAGGGCGCAATATTGTGATCTAGTTTTCTTTCTGTCTCTTTTTTTTGGGTGATGGAATTATGTTAGTATGATGGATCGGAGCGCACATGTTTCTGTAATTTGACTGATGGAGACCAACTTTTGTTGTATGTCGACTGTGCCTTTGAAGTTTGAACGTGAGTGGTCTCGTTTATGAATGATTATTATGCGTAACGCAAAAAGCTATAATAAGAGTGCATTTGCTGATTCGGGTGGCACCTGGCACGTACTCCTCCTCACTTTGAAATTAATGCTGCGTGTTGATGATTTTTATTAGTACTAATTTGCATTGTTGCCCTATGCCGACAGGAGAGAGAAAAAAAAACTCTAGTACTCCTACTTAATTTTTTCTATCAATCGCTGGCTGTAGTGAAATGGTTGAACCAGTAGTGTCCAGTCTAGCCATCGGCCAAGCAAAGCGAGAGAAGGGTGCCTGCGGCCTGCCTGCGTGCCGGCTGCTGTTTGATCGGAGGATGGATTCCAGCCACTGTCTGCGCTGCTGCACTGCACAGCAACCCTGCCATGGGGCTGGCTGTCTGCCGCTGCCAGACGAGCTGGTACCGTGCAAGCCACGCTTCCCGGCCCCATGATTGCTGCCGCCGCTCGGACGCTCGACGGTAACTTCCGTCCCTCGGACGGTAACTTGGCGACCCACGTAGCCCACCAGCTGGTAACCCGGCCCAACAAATCGCGCCCCAACAAAACAGCATCGCTGGCCTCCGCTGTCCGTCTCCTCCGCAACGTCGCGCCCCGTGCCTCGGCACGCCGCGCCCGCCTCCCGCCCGCGACGTCGCGCCCGGCCCCCTCCTCGACGTCGCTCCCAGGCTTCCTCACGCCGTCGCCTTCAGTCGCTGGCGCCAGCTTACCTGACCCCGCTACACCCGGCTTCGACCGATTGGAGGCGCTCCCCGTAAAGCACAGGGTGGAGGCGCTCGAGCTCTGCTTCGACGGATTGGAGGTACGCGCGAGCTCTGCTTCGGCCGATTGGAGTTGTTCTTCGACGTATTCCCAATGTCTCGCATCCTGCAACAAATAGAGTTTCCTCCACACCATCGCCCACCCCCAATTGTTCAAGATGATTTGACGGATCTGTTCAATCCAACTCATGGTCATGGAGAGGCTTCTAGCAGTGCTTTGCCTGCTCCACTTCGTCAATCCGCTAGCCTTCCCTACTCTGAGGTATGATCTCAAATTCACTTGATTCATTCTAGGGTTACAGTGTGTTGTTTTCTGGTTTGTAGCACAGAAACACAGAATTATAGCACCTGAAACATTGTCCTATGCAGTTTGAAACATGGCTGAATGAGAATCCTGGGCAAACTTCTACCAGTGCGATGCCAGCTCCAGTTCATCAATCTGGTAGCCTTCCGATACGTGAGGTATGTTCTCGAGTTATAGCACGTAAACGTAGAGCATGTATATATGCAGTTTGAAACATGCTTATGCAGTTTGCAACATGTGTATGTGCAGGATGTCGATAGTGGCAGCACACATCATCAGTCATTTGTTGGACTGCCCCAAAGTGCTTTGCAACATCGAGCAACATGAATTGCAGTCGCACAATTCTTAAAATACATCATGTGAAATTGTTGCGTAAGTAAGATCTTTTTACTACATCAGTCATTCCTTTAAGAAGGGTGCATATGTATGCCATTTAGTAAACCTTTTTGGGACATTTTTATGCAGGGGCCAAGGTGAAATTGACATCAACTGAGTGTCTCCATCAATACTACAGATGTGCAAGTCTTTGTTGATGTGGAGGTGTTATCTGAAGAAGAAGTTTTTTACCATGAAGAAGAAGATGTTGTGTGTTCGCAGCTGTCTTTGTGGTTGACATGGTGTTTGACACTATTGATGAAGCGAGAAGAGTGTACAATGCTTATGCATTTAAAATGGGTTTCAGCATAAGGAATGCATCATCAAGGAGTACAGTCACTGGGGAGCTTATTAGGGTGGAATTTGAGTGTGCACACGCTAGGAAAGAACCCAAAGTGAGCATGAGGGCAGCACTTCTTGCCCAAGACGGCGACCAATGATGTAGCAAAAGCTAAGGCGTCAAAGAAGAAGAGCTCTGCAATTGCATCGACCACGGCGTCAAGGAAATGCAATATTATCAAGAAATTCAATTGCAAGGCGCACATGGCAATTGGTCTACGGGAAGGGAAGTGGAAAGTGATTGTGATGAAAGAAGAGCACACACATCCACTGGTTAAGCAGATTGGAAGAAGGAAACAGTTGAGATCTCATCGGCGCATTTCAGTGGCAGATTATGAACTCCTGAAGACATTCCATCATAGGAATATTAGCACCATGCAGATCATGGCCATCCTTGCTGATTTGCATGGTGGAATTGAGAACCTGACATACAACAGCAAGGATATCTCAAACTTGAGGACTCACCTACGGAAAGGTGTCCGTTTCAGAGACATGGATGCAACAATGGAGTATTTTCAGAAGCAACAAGCTGAGAGCCCATCTTTTTTCTATGCAGTGAAGATTGATAGTGACAATGCTATTAGAGGGCTGTTTTGGGTTGATGGAAGGTCGAGGGAGTTGTACAAGAATTTCAGAGATTGCATATTCTTTGACACAACGTATTGTGTTAATAGATACAAGATGCCATTTGCTCCAATCGTTGGTATAAACAACCATATGCAAAGCATTTTGCTTGGTTGTGCCTTGCTTCCAGATGAGACGACCGAAACATTTGTCTGGGTATTCCAAGCCTTGAAAGAAGCAATGGGTGGTCTGGAACCGAGGAATGTAATGACTGACCAGGACAAGGCTATGAAGGCTGCAATAGAGCAAGTGTTTGCTGATGCTGTTCATAGGTGTTGCAAGTGGCATGTTGTGAGCAAGGCTTGTGACAAACTTGCTTGGCTGATCAACAAAAGTGAAGAATTCGCAAAAATGTTTGATTATTGCATTAATCACACACAGACACCCGAAGAATTCGAGCTTTTATGGCAGAAATTGGAGGATAAATTTGATCTGCATAACAATGAAGCATTCCAGAACATGTCAGTTGCTAGGACAATGTGGGCGCCGGCATACTTTAGGAAATCATTTTTCCCTTTCACAAGCACTTCCGGAAGGTCTGAAAGTATGAATTCACTGTTCAACATATTATTGAAACAAGTTATAAGGACTGGTGCAACATATTATTTTGGAGCATAGCAAACATAAGAAGGAAGCACTTGAAACATATGATTTCCAAACCATGAAACAACTGATGGAAGTAACATAGAAATTTAGAATTCCAAAGCATTGCAACAAATCATTCGGTACTTGTAACAAGGCCAATAGTACCAGTTCAACATGCAACTGTGTACTACTTAAAACTGGACCCCGAGATTACAAACCCAAGTTACAATCAACTCGTATCACTAGCTTAACTACATCCTAGGGTGATGAAATGCTCCTAGGCTAATTCAGCAGATTCTCCTTCACAAAGGCTTCAAGCGAGATCTCGTTCAATGGCGAGAGGAGGAGGAAGCCAGCCACAATCTTCCTATAGTCACCCACCCCGCCCGAAAAAAAAAACACATGCCAAAACTAAGATCATAGCAAATATGAATGATATCATAAAGAAAAAAAAAATGGACATTGAAAAACACGAACCGGTTCAAATTCAATGGCCATCTTCTTCCCATCCCAAGAATCCATATAAATCATGACATAGAGACCACAATCATGCCTTGAGAGAAGAAGAAAGCACAAAAGACATAAATTATTTACATAGATGACCAAAATATTAGATATTGCAGCCACACATTGCAAAAGAGGCATGATTCGAATACTCACAAAGTGTGTTTTGTTTGCGGGTAGGCGAGGGGTAGGTCCACTTTCGAATGCTTTGCTACATCACATTTTAGAACCCCACTCGAAAGAGCAGCAATTGCAAAGTTTTGAACCTGAAAATGAAACAAATGCATTTCAATTCATTATAGTTGCCTCAACTAGATGTACATTATTCCAATAATGAAACATGCACACATTTACCAAGTTTTTTTTGCGCTTTGGAAACAAGGAGTGTCTGTTGAGGCATTGATGGAATTGAAGAACACTATTTGGCGCATGAACATATTAATGCATACAAGCACCCGGTGGTCGTGATCAACAATTGGGAAAAAAAGCTACATGCAAATGAAATATATCAATCATTAGTTTGTTTGGAGGGTGCCAAATGGCCGGAGTCTGCCGATGAACAAGACAGCCAGACACCCACCGCAGCCAACACCCATCCAACCCACCCATTCAGAATTGAAACATATAACATGGACATTTGAAACAAATAATTATAGGTATTTGAAACATACTAGAAAAATAAAATGCAACATAAATGAGAAAACAGGGACTATACCAAGTGCATCTGAGAAAAATTCCATGTCTTGTCCAGCCTTAAGAATCCTGATATGAAACTTTCTTGATTGAATTGTTGCGGATCTACTATTAGCTTTTCCTATGCAAAAAGAGTGATGTTTTATACAAATGGAAGAATTAAAGTTACACAAAAGGATAGAAACTAGTGGTTTAAGTTTCTTACTGAGATCATAGCATTGAAAGCAAATTTCTTAACAATGTCATTGTCTTCTCGCCAAGATTGTTGACAGGCATGATTAAATTGGTATGTCCACATTGTCATGATTGAGTTAGAAATATGTCCCCTTGGCTTGAGGGAGTTGTAGAAGTCATCATAAGTTACATGGAATCCAAGGATTTGAACAAAAGGTGGCCTAAACAACAATATAAGAATTTAAATAGCTTGCTGAAATGCATAAATTGGAGAACAAATAGTGCAACATTGGAAAAGAACTAACTGAACATAATACCAGTGAGTCTGAAACATTGCAATTTAAATAGACAAGTGAATTTTGCATGGAACTGGGTGGATAACTCACAGTTCACATTGAACTTTAGTTGGCTTCTTCATGACCAATTTCTTAGCAATGTATTGTTGATAAGCCAATGTTGTATCACCATCTGGCTTTATCTTTTTGGCCTTCTTGCCAGGGTTCAGTTGTAGCGCAGCCCTCTTCCTCCTATTCTTCTTCTCAAATACACTTGAGTTGATTATCTTCGAACCAACACCCAAGTTAGTGGCGCCACCTAAAATGATGCCAAATGTTTAGTACATAGAACTGAAATAATCACGTAAATAGAATTGAGATTAGCAAATGTCAATAAGGTAGGACCTGAATACGCCAATGGAGTAGTGGGCATTTTCTTATCTGTTTGGGCTCCCATATTATCACCATAGATGAAACTGAAATCTGGATCACCCTCTTTGAACAAATTGAAGGATGGAATTTCATTGCAGTAGGGTGGGGACTCGCTCTTTCTAGGAGATGAAGTGCTGGGATGTGCATCAATGACAAAAGAAGCAATCTTTGCTGTGATATCAATATCTTCACCATCCAGAGTCCCATCCTTAGAGGGGGGCACACCACCACTTGTAGAGGCCTTGGTGATTGCATTGCAAGTACTGCATGGAACTTGACGGGTTACATTGATCAACTTAGTTGTCATCTCACCTAAACGATGCTTGTATATGCCCTTGCATTTGGCCTTGAAATCTGCAGCCATAGCCTCAGCAAGCTCGTCAATGTCACGATCAATTAGAGAAGTCGTCTCTACAATAATGGGCTTGTATTCAGCGTGCACCTGTTTGGATGGGAAAAAAAAAGGAAGGTGGATAAAGGGTAAACCAACACTTAAAATAGATATGAAACATGGATGGGAATGTAAAGCAACATGGAAAGATATATATTTGCAACAAACAAATGAGCTTCTTTGCAAAGATATGCAAAATGCAAACTCATGGGGAGGACATGAATAACAAGAGAAGGCAGCAAAACAAGTATGTACTATAGCTATAATTATGAAACATGGATGGGAATGTAAAGCAACATGGAAAGATATCTAGTACAACAAATAGAAAAAACACATAAGATTGCTATATGTGTCCCAATCTGAATGCCCTTACCTGATGTGCACTTTGATTGCTGGAACCTGATGGGCGTAGCCAATCATTCAGAGATGCTGCAGAGCTATTAACATGCACTTCCTCAGCCATAGGATGCTCGGTTGTACTTGGAGGAGTCGAGTATGGTGTAACAGACCGAAACCCGACATTTCAGGTAGAGAGAGTTAGAGTTATTAAATGGAATGCATTTATGAATGAGTAAAAAGACAAGGACAAAGCATAAATGTACAAACCGGTAGCTTCCCATATGAATGCAAATCACCGATCTGCTTGTCAACATCCATCACAAACTCAAAGTCCTTCTTGCGCACTTTGCAAATGCGAGGTAGGTCATAACAAATTTGATGTGTACCACGATTCATTGGGATATCAAGGTGATCCATGTACGCAATCTGCATAAAAAGTAAATCACAAGGTATGAATAGAAAAATAAATACAATGATTTGATGTCAGTACAGTACATGGATCATAAGCACCTTAAAGAAGGAAAAGTTGACATACCGCTTAAAATTGCAAGACAACCTTGAATATAATGGTCACGCTCAAGTTGTTCAGAGATAACTTATGGTATTTATCAACCTCTTCCATCAACAAGTCTAGGATATGGCCAGCCCAATCATAGGATTTGATCTTGGATACATCATGTAAGGAGTGCAGATACTTCAAGGCCACAGCATTTGTTGTACCCGGACAATAAACTGAACCCATAGCTAGAAGCATAAAAGCCCTCATGAATGTATCCTTGTCCTTACTTTGCAAGAGCACCTCTTTGCACCTTCTCAGCTTAGCCCTGTCACCCTCTCTAAACTCATCACGGATGTGCAGGAACTCATCAACCTTATTAAGGTCAATAGATAGGTCCAAAGGTGTGGTGCCATTAATAAATCCTAATATCTTGCAAACCAGAGCACGGTCAAAGACAATCACCTTATCACCAAACCTGAACTCTCGCAACACAGGATCTACGTATTTCATTACCCACTTGATGAGCTTTACTGGAATACCGAAATCAGACATAGAAAGCAGAGAACTATGGCCACAATCATCAATCCATTGGGTTTGATCAACATTTAATCCAGGAGCAAGCTTCATGATCCTATAAACTGAAAATCTGCTTTTAAATTTCTCAGTTTCACCATTCTGGTTACCTATAAACAAACAAATTACTAGATGAAGCCAATATTGATAGCAGTTGTGTAGGTGAAAAATGGGAAAATTGCTGATGCCTACACACTACCATACTGTAAGTACGCATGAATCAAAATCCAAACTGCATACTGGTGCCATGATCACTAACACATCAATCAAATTTGAACATATGAGGCATTAGAAACCATAGCATTAGAAACCCTAGCATTAGCATAATCTACATAACCAGTCAATCAACTTTGAACAAAGTATTGCAGACTATAGCAGGCATAATCTACTTAATCAGCCATCTATAACTGCAAAACAGCCACATCTAGAACTCATACCTTGCTGCTCGCGGCCTTTCTTCAATGGAGATTGCCTCACTGTACCCTGCACCTTCTTCTTGGGGACGCCTTGCATCCATGCTGCCCGATGGTTGGCCTCTTCTACTCACGGGAACCTTGGCGACCGCCACACGATTGCTAAGCGCGTCCGCCCAAAGCAACCCCACCATCTCCACCCTCATCGCCGCCGCTGCTGCACGAGTCACCACTCCTCGGCGGGAGCACCCGTCTCGATCTCGTCTTCATCGCCTCGATCCAGTCCGCGGGGCGTCGCGTTGGAAGCGCAGGTGCGGTGGTGCGAAGGCGCGGTGGGGCAGCGCCCGCGGTGGAGCGGAGGAGCGGCTGCTCAGCGCTGCGGTGGAGCGGAGGAGCGGTGGGGCTGCGGTGCGGTTGAGCGGAGCAGCAGTGGAGCGGCGGTGCGGTGGCGTGGAGCGCTTCGGTGGCGGTGGCGCGGGGGTGGAGCGGGCGCTTTTCCCCGACGCCGAAGCGCTTGCCGGCCCGACCGCGGTGGGGAATGGAAAGGAGTGGGGAATGGAGAGGAAGGAGAAAGCGTTCTGTATACGTATCGTGGGTTAGCTGGGCCGTATCGCCGCTATGGGCCGTATCCGATGCGTCGGACGCCCTGTCCCCAGCATTACCGTTTTTTTTTTTTGGTTTTCTGATCCCCACTGAATTCTGCGCTTTAATTTTGAACTCACCAGCAGCCATTGGGCGTGTTGGACATGGGCCATGGCCGATGGGCCACACCGTCCGAGATAATGACGTCAGGGCATCAGGCACGCCCTACGCCATAAAGAGAGGAGGATCAGAGGCTGGCTTTCCCATCCCACCCACGTCCAAGTCCGAGAACTGCTTCGCTTCCCTTCCCTTCCCAAGTTCCCCTTCCCCTTCCCTTTGCCTTCCGTTTACGTTGCTCGATCCTGCGGCCCAAGCAAAGATGGAGGCGCCGCCGTCGTGGATTATCCTCTCCACTACCCCGCACGTCTCCGACTCCGACACACCCCTCCCGGACGGCTTCGCCCTCTCCCTCGAGGTCCAAGCTCCCCCGCGCGTCTCCTTCCTCACCGTCGACCCCTCGGTCTGTCCCAACGGCAGGGACCCCTCCATCGAATCGAGGCCCTCGACCCTTCCGGCCTCCTCCTCCTCTTCACCGCCCCGACCTACACCTACTGCGTGCTCGACGTCCGCGCCGCCAAAATGTCCTACCGGCTCCCCCAGCATCCTCCCTCCCTCTTCGACAACTACACCATGGTCGGCGTCATCGCCGACCCCGCTGGTGCTGCTGGTGCCTTCGTCCTCGCCGACTTCCAGTTCGTCCTCGGCACTCAGGGCAACGAGGACTCCCTCGTCCGCTACTGGTCAAGGACCCGCGGCTGGTACGCCGAGCTTGAAGCCTCCCCAGACGATGACGTGGTGCCCGACAGGTTCCGGCCGGGAGTTCGACGACGTCGTCTCCCACGACCACAAGATCTGGTGGATCGACACCGACGCCGGCCTCCTCACCTGCAACAACTTCTTCGGCAAGACACCCACCCCCCTACGTCTACGTCCCGCTCCCGGAAATCGACCACGACAAGGAAATCGTCGCCCTCCGCTACGTCAAGCTCAGCAACGCCAAGTTCCGCTGCATCCAGATCGGCAAGCCCAAGGGCCCTTCGTCCCACGGCGCCGCCGCCGCCCACGTTCATCACCATGCGCACGCTCATGAACCCCAAGACGGCCTACTGGACGGAACCCGAGTACAAGCTCTCCTTCGCCGACATGCGGGCCTCGGACACCTTCAAGGCGGCTGGCCTACCGGAGGACAAGGACCCTGTCTTCGCGCTCATCCACCCCCAAAACCCCGACGTCCTCTACTTCTTCCTCGACGACTACCTCTTCGCATTCGACATGCGCGCCAGGAAGCTGATCGAGTGCGAGCGCCACGGGGGCTGGAATCATCCTTCTTATCTTCCGGCTCCGTTCGCGCCTGGGAGCTGCCGCCCGACTACGCCGCCGCAATCGCACCCGCAGGTAGCCTTTTCCTTCCTTCCTTCTCGGATCACCATCATCATCGAATTCAAATCCCCGGCCTGTCGCTTCGCTTTTATTTCTCTTGTGTGCGTGATGGTTTTAATTAAAACAGCAATACAGCATGCATGCATGATGGTTTTTAATTAAAAGGCCGGCACACATCTAGCCTAGTACGCACATGCACAATCACAGCACAGTGTGTTTCCACTTTCAAGCACTGCATGCATGCGGTTTGTCAACATGCATGATTGTGCATACAAGTTATATTAATTGTGATGTTTACCGCTTATAGCCTAGGTAGAGCTAGTTCACATGTCTCTGCAGACACAGAATGAATTACTGCTAGCTAGCGTCTCTCCTTGTTCCAATTTGTTCAGACATCAGCTTGTTTATTATCACATTTTTTGGCTAGTATCCTTTGGCTCTGAATTTCACTTTGTGTAGTGTAGTGAACCCCTGCACATCCCAATATAATTGAGATATTCAATGCGAGAGATTGTTGCTTGATGTTCATTATAACAGTTTTCTGCAGACCACCAACAAAGTGCATGTTACGTTTTGATGGCTTTTTGTTCCTATTCTGCTCCAACTGATCTTTGATTTTGTCTTTAATTGAAGCTTTTCGTCACTAGCTAGAAGGTTGGATCAAGAAGAAGAGTTGAAGTTGGGGACAGTGGTCAGATTTTTGGCAGGTGAGGTGAAGTGTTGTTTATTACTCCTAGGCCTTGTTTAGATTGGGGTTAGAAAGAGAGTGTAAAGTCCTGTAGCACTTCGTTTGTTTGTGGTAAATATTGTCCAATTGTGGTCCAACTAGGCTCAAAAGATTCGTCTCGTGATTTACAACCCAACTATGTAATTAGTTATTTTTTTTATTTATATTTAATATTATTTACATGTGGAAAACAATTTGTGAGAGGAGAGAGATTAGAAAGTCCTGCAGCACTTCGTTTGTTTGTGGTAAATATTGTCCAATCGTGGCCCAACTAGGCTCAAAAGATTCGTCTCGTGATTTACAACCCAACTATGTAATTAGTTATTTTTTTATTTGTATTTAATACTATTTATTTGTGGGAAACAATTGATGTGAGGAGAGAGAGTGGAAAAACTTGCGTGTATCTAAACAAGGCCCTAGATAGATGTTATTTATTTGCTGCAACATGACATGCATGCAAGTACATTGCAAGGCAAGCAATTTCCAATCTCTGATAGAACAGAATCTTGCTCCCGCCCTGCAGGTTTTAGGAAGGAATATGATTGAATAGTCTGTAGATGAAGCTGCTAGTAGTACCGGCTGGGAATGGGAAGGTCTAGGCATGAGCTGTGTGAAGAGCATGGTGTGTTTGGTCTATAGCTTGATGATGGACGAGTATTACCTACAGTATCTCTCAAGTACTAATAAGGATGAATATACATGTTCTCCTATCTGCTTTCTGGTTTGTGTCACGTACTACCAAGTACTGGTGATTGCGTTATGACCATCGATCGGAATCATGCATGGCAATGAAGAATTAAATGATTTTGTGATGAGTTTTTTTTTTGCATTGGATGCATGGATTGCATGCATGCTGTGTACTGTAACATTCTATCGGATTCGTGGAATGAATCTGTATACGTATACGTCTGTGTTTTGCTTTGGCACCGTACGTCGGTTCGTTCAATCCAGTGCACGTACGGGTACAAGCTAGAACACTGCTTGATCATGGACCGACCGCCTGTTGCTGCCGGTGCACGAGTACGTACGTACTTCCTACTACACACCTTTGACCCGCCCAACCCAACAGGCCAAGCCAGCCATCCGACTGGAATTGGAGAGGACCATGCCATGGCGGTGTCCAAAGCCAGCGGCGCTACCATTTCCGTGCATGCTTGAGCGCTTCTGCCTGCCAAGCCAGCCAGGCGGCACCTTGACCGGTCTCGACTCCACCACGGCTCGGCGTCGCGACAACAAAAGCCAGCCAGCCAGCCACAAAGGAAATTGAAATTTGGGTTGCGATTCTTTTCAAAACGCCAATTAAATTAACGGACAAGAAGAGAGACGAAAGAAAAGCTTTATTTCATTTATTTGCTTCCTTTAATTTGCAGCCAGCCTCTACAAACTTTACTCATGTACACAAGCACAACAATCCCACGCACGGCACCCCACCCCACCCATTCGTTCCCTTCCTTCCAGCCTATGGCCATGGCGCCGCCGCCGTCCTGCTGGGCCATCCTCCGCACCGCCCGTGCGCGTTTCGAATCCGGCGACGGCGCCCGGCGTCTCCCTCGCGCTTCGCCCGCGCCTAACCCACCTCACCGTCTCCACGCGCGTCTCCCCCGCCCGGCCGACCCAGACCCGCCGCGCGAGGTTCCACTCCCGCCGCGTCCTCACCGCCCGACCCCACGGGCCTCCTCCTCGCCATCACGCCGCCGCCCCGAAGCCCAAGCCGGCTTCATGTCGTCGAGTTCCAGTCCATGTTCGGCGGCGACGAGCCACGCTCCCCACTGCTTCGTCCCACACCGGCGCCTGGGTCACCAAGACCGTCCGCAACCCGCTCCCGCGCTGGATGTGGACGTTCCGCGACGTCGTCTCCCACAGCGGCAAGCTCTGGTGGATCGACACCGCCGCGGGGCTCCTCGCCTGCGAGACATGGCCTAGGTCCCGCTCCCCAGGGACCACGACGACCACGGCGACGGCACTGACGCCGCTTCACGCTGCGCCTACTACTACTGCTCCGAGAGAATGATCGCCTCCCGCCGCTTCGTGCACCTCAGCAACGACTGTTGGAACCAGGAATCACAATCACAACACTAATGATCAATTTGGCTATCCTAGAACAAGAATCGCGCAAGCACACAGATGAACACGAACAGCAACTGTCGGATGGCAGTGCTGTTTTCCACTGATATGCAGTAGCAGTACAGAAGTGATAAGTGCAGTTACAATGCGCTAAAGACACCCGGCTATTTATACCAATAGCTAACACGGTCTATCACACACACACACACACACACACACACACACACACACAGAAACATGAAACGAGATACAAGACCATGTCAATGCAACTACTCACTGCAGAACGCACCCAGAGCGTGGTCACCGCCTGCGTCTTGTTCAACCGTTCCCGCCTCCTGGTTTGAACTTGAAATTCCCACGCCACTGCTTTGCCAGCTCACACAGGTTTCAGCAGCGAGCTTACACCAACATTCTCCCCTTTAAGCTTGATGCACCTCAAGCTCACGCACCCCAAGCAGGTGCCTCATCTCTCCCAGCTTCACCATTGCCATTGCCTTTGTCAGAGAATCTGCCTTCTGTTCCAAAGTCCCAATCCTCTTGACTGCAATCTCCCCACGCTCCACACATTCTCTGATATAATGATACTTGATATCAATGTGTTTGCTGCGTCCATGGAATACTGGATTCTTCATCAGCTGAATAGCAGAGTTATTATCAACAAACAAAGTCACACACTTTGGCTTAGTATAAGTGAGTTCACTCAATAGATTCCTAAGCCACATAGCTTGCTTTGCAGCTGCTGTTGCTGCCATGAACTCAGCCTCACAGGATGACAAAGCCACAGTTTTCTCCTTGTGTGAGCACCATGTGATCAAACTCTCATTCAAATAGAATGCCATCCCTCCAGTACTTCTCCTGTAATCTAGATCACCTGCTAGATCACTGTCTGAATATCCCACCAGTTTCTCCTCCTTCTCCTCCCTGGTGTACACAATCCCAAAGTTCAGAGTACCCTTTAAGTACCTCAGTATCTGCTTTATTGCATTTGAATGCAGTGTAGTGGGCCTCTCCATGAACCTACTTGCCACACCAACTGAGAAAGCCAAATCTGGTCTTGTGTGTAGCAGATATCTCAAACATCCAATGACCCTTCTGTATCCAGTTGCATCAATGGCTATACCACCCTTGTCCTCATGCAACCTTATTCTAGGTTTCATTGGTACCTTGGTTGAGTTACAGTCTGTCATCCCAAATTGTGTAAGCACCTTCTTAGCATAGTTTGTCTGCTTGACAGTGATGCAGTCCTTCTGTTGATCAACCTTAATTCCCAAGTAAAATGACAGTAGCCCCAAGTCACTCATTTTAAATTTTGAGGTCATTTGCTTCTTGAATACTGCAATTTCATCTGGATTTCCTCCAGTCACTATCAAGTCATCAACATATACTCCAAGAATCACTTTTGTTCTCCCAACCCCTCTAGTGTATACTGCTGGCTCAGTTGCACACTTTCTGAATCCTAATTTCTTCAGACTGCTGTCTAACTTAACATTCCAGGCTCTAGGAGCTTGTTTAAGTCCATACAAAGCCTTGCTCAGCTTATACACCATTTGTTCCTTTCCTTTGACTGCATATCCATCTGGCTGTGCCACATACACATCCTCAATAAGCTCCCCATTCAGAAATGCAGCCTTGACATCCAAGTGATGCACCTCCTAGCCCTAATTAGCTGCCATTGCTAGAAGCAATCTCACAGTGTCCAGTCTTGCTATAGGAGCAAAGACTTCTTCAAAATCTATGCCTTGCTTTTGGACATATCCCTTGGCCACTAATCTTGCCTTGTGCTTCACCACTTCTCCTTCTGTATTCCTCTTTAGCTTAAACACCCATTTCAATCCAATGGTTTTGTGTCTAGCAGGTAATTTGACCAAACTCCAAGTCTTGTTCTTGTTGATGGATTCCATTTCACTATCCATAGCTTTCCTCCATTCAGCACTACCTGCTGCATCCTGAAAACAAGTTGGTCCTCCATCACTGCCAATAGAGCTTCTATCTCCACTTCTATTTTTGAAGCTAAAACCACTTTAGCAGTTTCCTGATAGATCTCATTCAGGCTTTTGAATCTAACTGGTCCCTCATCATGATCAAGATCCATGTTTTCTTCCTCCACATCTTGATCCAGGTTCAATCCATGATTCATCAACCTTGTGCTTCCATTGTCGATCATGAACAAGATCGGACAATCCCTCAAAGATTTCCACCATTTTTAGGTCCTCCCCCGAAGCATTATTGGGTAAGTAGTTGTCATGGTTATTTCCACCACCAACACTAACACCCCACGCTTGAGTGACTCATCTCCATGCTCATCAATCACAAATTCAGAACTTTCTCCAAATTACGTATTCCATTTCCAAGCTTCATTCTCCTCAAATACCACATCTCTACTCACTACTATCTTCTTAGTGTAACAACCCGGGTTTTACCAAACACCAAAAATCTGAACTTTTTAAAATTTTTCTTGCAATATGTGAATCATATAGTTGCTAGGTCTAACCTAGGTCAAACTCGAGAGGAGTATGCTAGTGAAACGTCGCATACATATAGATTTGGTTGTAGGAGAGTGTCGTGCTCTTAAGATGGTTTCACATTTTGCATTTTGTTGGTGTTGGGGTGCACGAATCCTAGTGAATTTCCGAGTCATCAAAAGGAAAAATCCCTTTTCCTTTTCAATCCGAATCTTATCATCCGCTCAAGCAAACCAAAATCTACAAGGGGAAAAACCCAATCCTAATCATCTATCACCTTATGTTACCACCCCATATCCCCTCCTTGGAAGCCATCTATAGTTTCTTTCAACTTCTCCTTTTAAAAATTCAAATCATAAAAGGGAAAGGAGCTTCCCCTTATTTTCCCAAACCAGCCATCCCTTCCTGTTGGGCGGCCCAGCCCACTCGGCCTCCCCCATCCGGCAGGCCCGCACCCAGAGCTTCACTCCCGCCGGGCCTGGCCTCTTCGCCCCTCCCTCTCTCCACGCAGGCCCAGCGGAACAGCCGGCCCGGCTAAGCCCCCGCCCCAAAACCCTAGAGGCTGCTTGGCGCTCAGGGCGAGGAGCCGCCCGCCCCCCCCTTCTGAGGGAGAGCCAGCGCCCGGCTTCAGCTGCGGGGATGGCTGCTTTGCGTCCCATGATGCGGATGCCGAGGTGCATCGCCCGTCCGCGCCTCGGTGCCCTAGGGGCCGTGCCTATAAAAGCAGTAGCCGCCGCTCCCCCGCCTCTCTTCTTGCACCGCGCCGCCACTCTGCTCCTCTTTCTCCCTGCCCTTCTCCTTTCCGGCCGCCGCCGCCGTTCTCTCTTCTTCCACCTCGGCCGCCGCCTCCATCTCTCACATCTTCCATGCGGCCAAGCACCGCGGCCGCCGCCGCGCTCGCCTATAGCCTCACTGCGCCACGGGCGAGCCACGCCCGGCCGGGCCGTGCCTCTGCGGCCGCCCGTGCACGCGCCACGGCAGCGCAGTCGTGCCGGGCGCCCCCAGCGGGCGCGCAAGCCTCGCTGCCGCTCAGCGGCTACGCACCTCGCCTCCGCCGCTCTGCTAGCCACCACCTGCCCTTCTCCCCCTCCCCTCGGCCCTCGCCTGCGCGGCGCGCCACCAACCCAGCTGCGCAAGTCCGCCCGCTGCCACTCACGCACCGGCCGCGCGGTCCGGACTCAACCCGCCGCCGCCCAGCGGAGAAAGCCGGAGTCGTCCTCGCCACGGCGCTGCGTCAACCACGGCGTCGCCCACCGAGGACCGCCGGCTGCTTGCACCACGCTGAGCTCCGCCCCGGCGATCCACCACCGCGTCGTCTCCCGCCACCTCGCCACGCCCACCGTCCCTTGCGCTGCAGCGGCGCGCAAGCCTCGCGGCCGCGCCGGTGCATCGCGGCGCGGCGCTCCCGGACCGTGGCGTCACCTCGACACCAAGCTCCTCGGCGTCACGCCGCCCGGCCAGGACCCCCGTCGGGCACCACCACGGCGGGCGTGCAGAGCCCGGCTACGACCTCGCCGCACCGCAAGCACGCGGCGTCGTCCAGCGACCACAGCGCCACAACGACCCTTCCTCGCTGTGCATCGACGCCGCGCCCCAGCTCTGCACCACGGTGACACAAAACCCGCAGCAGCCGGACCGCGCCGCCACGTCTCACCTCGACGTCGCGCCTGCTCGCCTCCGACCTGTTCCTCGTCAACCTCGGCGCCGCGCCCTGCCCCTACCTCTCCTGGACCTCTGCTGCAGCCATCGGTGAGCCACCGCACCAAGAGCTCACCCGTTTCCTTCCCCGTTGAGCTGCCCATGTCCATGTCTGACTCCGGCCTTCGTGCCGTGATCTTACTCCTTGCAGGGAGGCCATGGCTAGCAGCAGCTAAGGCCGGCCATCCCCTGGCCACGTCCAGCTTCCGCTGGCCAGCCATAGCCTACTCTGGCCAGGCTGCGGCCACTCCCGGCCAGCCGCAGCCAGCCAGAGCTGGCCAGGGCCGGTTTCGGCTGGCTACAGCCGGCCAGAGCTGGCTACAGGTGGCTAGGACAGGCCACGGCAAGCTACAGCTGGCCAGGGCCAAGTCCCATTGGCCATGGACCTCCTGCCACTTCCGGCATCGCTCCGTGAAGCTCCGCCGGCCTCGCCCTTCTCCACCGACGAGGTCGATCCTTGGAACCCTCGTCGATGCCATTCCCGACATCGACAAAGCCCTCGCATTTATCTTCCTTTTTCATGCTTGATGTTTTACCTATGCCTGTACCGTGCCTTCGCGCCGGTTTGTCTCATGCTATGGATATGTGTACTCCGCCTATGGCAGTCATGTCGATTTAGTTCTTGTGTTGTGAGGATTGCGTCTTTTGTGTTATGTGGTGATTGCCTGTGGACCGAGCCTTCGAGCCGGTTGAGAAGGGCGTGTTCGGACGTGCGATCGCGAGTTCGCCCGCCATGATCATGACGCCGAGCACGATCTCTCCCTTTTTCGTATTTTAGTTAGCTCCATCGCACTATGGTCGTTAAATCCTATTCGGCCTTAGGACGTGATCGCTAAGGGCTCAAAACGATGCGGATATTACCCGTATATGGAGAGTCCCTGTGTGACCTAGTCTGGTGGGAGACGAACTAGGAAACAACGATCGTGGGGGCGAAGAGAGCCAACTCGCTAGGTGAAGCTCATGGACGCGAGATGCCTCGCCATGACCATCGGGCTTCACCTCCTTTCTTTCCCTTTCGTTTCTTGTGCTATATTTTTCCCACCACTTGTATGCTTGCACCACCTAGACCAAAGCATTCCTCGGTCCTTGTGATGACAACCGCATCGCTACGAACCCGAGGAATAGCTTTTGCTGCTTTAGTTGCATGGGGGTCATGGTGCCCTACGAGATGGCGTGGATCGCGAAATCGTGGAAGACCTCTGTCTCTTCTTTCGACCACCGTCCTTCGCCATGACGGGTAGGTCGAGAATAGTGTGGGACCATTTTTCTTTTGCTCTCCTTCGGTTCTCGCTAATCCAGTAAGGCGTGGATCGAGTCTCTTACTCCAAACTTTGAATCATGTCTATCCCCATGACATGTGGATCAAGGTGCTACGGGACCAAGAGCCCTCTTTTCTCGCTTATCTGCGTTGTTAGTGGTCTTTATTTGCCGTTGTTCCATTCCTTTGATTCTCGTCGATCGCAATGGCGAGTGGATCAAAGGAGGTGGACCTCATTTTTCCTCCTTGGTTCTTTTGTGCTTAAAACCCTAGTATGTTGGTACCTATTGAGATCATAGCATTCCTTGGGCTCCCATGGTGACAACCGCACCGCTGAGGCCCTGGGGAATGCCTTAGTGCATATAGTGCACCTTGGTCGAGGTACCCTACAAGTGGTTTAGGCACCGGTGATCTCTCGTGCATCGCTCATCTCCGATGCCTCGCCTTTTGCCGTGGCATGTGCATTGGAAGGGGTAGACCACCGCCCCCTCTCTATTCCACCCTTTATTTTTCCCCGCTAGCCTGTTCTGTTCGATCCCGTCTTAGCCATGACGATTGGATCAAAGACCAGACTATCTCTTGTAGTTAGCGAAGCTATGGTCTATGTCTTGTTCTCGGACCGTGTGAGTCGACCCGATCGACCGTTGGAAAACCATCCTCACCGAGGATGTGACCGAGGCCGCGGCATGGACATGCCCAGCTAACTCTCTTCTCTTCCCCGGTTGTGCTACTGTCTTCTTGGCTCCCGACGTGGTTGTGTCGTGTGGGTCGAGAGGACCTGTAGCCGCTCCTCTGTTGTTCGTGTTCCAATCTCTTTTGCTACCGTCAGCTACCATGACGGGTAAGCTAAAGAGCCTCAGAACCAAGTCACAATACCTCTGTTTCATGTTAATCGTTCTTATTCGAATCCTATATAGTAGTTGTGACTTGCAGTTAAAGGCCACAAGGGCCAAACTCAGCTGTTCCTATTTCCCTGTCTCTCCTTGCTTGCGATCCTCTGGTCCCCGCCAAATTCCATGACGTCCAGATCAGAAGGTCGCAACCGTGGTGTTGGTTAAGTTAAGCTAGGATCAAGGCCTCTTCTTTTGAAGCCGTACAGGTCGACACGATTGACCCGGGAAGTACTGGCTATACCATGGTCGTGATCCGGGCTTGTGCTTAGCAGGCAACCACTTCTATTTATATGAGCCCAAGGATCGGACACTCTCCACGAGGGCTAAGTCTTTTCAGTGTTTATTCGGAGTTATCTGGTTCCTTCTGTATATTGTTGCCTTTTGGGGAATACTGTACTAGGGTTAAGGATTGATTGCTCTTTTGCCTTGTTTGTCGCTATACCGAGGTAGTTGCATCGCGATGATGATGGACGGATTGGAGATCCGCTGGAGGGAGGAGACGTGAAGGGCAGCTGGATATGGATGACTATGGATTGCTATAAACAGGTGCCACGTCCCACCCAACCTCGTAGAATCCTATTAGACATGCAATATGTAGTCGCTAGCGCTTTACTTTATGCAAATGAACTGTGATAGGATGCATGGTAGATTGCTTGATAAGCCATTACCTTGACGCAACCTTTCTCCTGCACACCCGCTGCTAGGATAGACGCTCGCCTACCTCATGATACTTGCTACACACTTACACTTTACTCATACATGCTTGTGTATGGCTAAGGCACGTGGTGCCGTGAACTGGATAACTGGGGATAACATGGGAGAGATCTTGGCGTGTGTCTTGGATGTGTGGTGAGGGTTGTGTCGATCAGGCGGGATCTACGACGAGTCGGGGGGACAAGTCTTGCCGGAGAGTGTGATCTAGGCACTCCCTATGTGAGAGAGTACCTGTGGCGGGTACATGTGATGTGAGTAGATTCCAGGGAGGAGTGTCTTCGTGGGACGAATCCCTGGAATGGAGGTGCCGTCGAGGCACGGGGCGTCGAGCCCCTGGTGAAGATATCCTGTCCAGTCCCTCTAAGGACTGGTTTGTCGAGCCTAGGGTTCATGGGACCTTTTCGTACACACCACTCGTTCCTGATGGGCGGGAAACGACTTGACGGCTAGCTGGCCCCCTGTCATCACTGATAGGTGATAGTGTAGGGAGGTACGGGTGCCGAGACCCACACCCTCCTGAGACAACGTGGAACCCTTAGGGATCCGGTACCACGTCTCATAGTCTCAGCGTGCCGGTGGATCTCCGGGGTGCCCCGGCTGAGTGGTAGGGTGGCATTGGGCCAGTTAGGCGGCGGCTTGGTATCAGCCTAGACGAGGCATCGTCGATGATGGTGATCTTGTGGTTCCAGGTGTACAAGCTCTGCAGAGTTACTAAATCTATGCGTATAGCCGTGTCCCCGGTACGTACATTCCCGTGAGTACCATACGTTCGTTATAGTGAGAGGTGTCCATTTCTTCTCTTCCCCCTGGGTGTTGTTGGATTCCGGCTTAGGCCGCTGAGGCAAGGAGGAGCGGGAGTCTTCCTTGCCGACTAGAGAGTGAGAGTGTGGTGAGGTGTATGGATGTGGATGTGGATGTGGATGGGATGGATGGATGTGTGGTTGAGAGGGGTTAAAAACCTGATGAACTATATTATATTTTTACATTATGAACTGGCTTAGGAAAACAACAGCCAATTATAGGCCTTTCTCTCTCTATCCTTGCATTCCACTTACCACATAGCAACGCAAAGCATAGGGTGGGAGCCTGTGGCCAGTACAAATCGTACTGATAGAGTTGAGCAGGTTTGGTACCCGAGGAGGACTACGACGATAATGGAGCTGGAAGAATTAGGTGGTCTCGTTCCTACACTCAAGTTTGGTTAAAGAGATCAAGTCTACGCCCGCTGATACTCTACCCCAACTCTGATGATTCTCCGTGAAGGAGGAGCCTTCACCCGCTATGACGCTACGTCTATTCCGATGTTGATCCGTGTGTGTGTTTATCGCTAGGATACGATGTACTTAGGCGTGTTACAAGTGTTGTAATACTCTGTAATTTGTATCTTTCGCGATGTATAAACTATGGTATCAACTGTATTCGATGTACTCTGTGGATTTCCCTTTGAGGAAATCACGGGTCGTTTCACTTAGTCTGTGGATCAAATAGTCTATGGGCTTTACTACCTTCCTCAACACCCAAGTAAACCATAGGGACACTCCTGTCATCCAGTTTCCTCAGATGAGGAGTTGATGGTCTGACATGTGCTTTGCACCCAAACACCCTTATGTGTCCTAATTGAGGTTTCCTTCCATTCCATGCTTCAAAAGGTGTCCTGTTTCCCATAGACTTTGTTGGAAGCCTGTTCAGCAAATGAACTGAATGCCTAACTGCTTCTCCCTAGAACATTCTAGGTACATTCATACTTTTCATAATTGACCTTGCCATTTCCATAACAGTTCTGTTTCTCCTTTCCACAACTCCATTTTGTTGTGGTGAATATGGTGCTGTCAGTTGCCTTCTAATTCCTGCTGATTCATAGATTTCCTTGAATGCTGCAGCTAGGAACTCTCCTCCCCTATCTGACCTCACACATCTCACCTTATAACCCAAGCTGTTTTCTGCTTCTACCTTAAATATTGCAAAAGCCTCACTTGCTTGATCCTTTGTCTTCAGGACAGACACTGTCATCCACATTGTGCAATCATCAACTATCAACATGAAGTACCTACTGCCCCCAGCAATCCTTGGAGTAATTGGTCCACACAGATCAATGTGTAGCAGTTCAAGTGGTTCATCTGCCCTCCACCTAGAAACTTGTGGAAATGAGCATCTTGTCTGCTTTCCACCTAAACATGACTGACAGACTTGATCAGGATGATCAATGAGTGGTAGCCCCCCTGCCACCTCCTTCTCAACCAGCATTTTCAGAGATTGAAAGTTCACATGCCCAAGTCTACCATGCCAAAGCCATGATAAATCACCCACATTAGCTAACAGACACACTGGACTAACAGGTTTCAGCTCAATTTTATATAACCTGTTAGTAGTTCTTTGTACTCTCATGATCACCCTTTCAGGATTTTTCTCAATCACTTCTATCAGATCATCATCCATGACTACTTTATGCCCAATCTCAGTTAGCTGACCAAGACTAAGTTACTCCTAAGCTTTGGAATAAAGTAAACATCATAAAGTAGCCACTAATCACCAGTCAATCCCTGAAATAGAATCGATCCTCTACCCTGAATCTCTACAGTAGACCCATCACCAAAGGTTACCTTACCAGATACAGTAGCATCCAATTCTCTAAATTTCTTCCTATCTCCTGTCATGTGGTTGCTTGCACCATTATCCAGGTACCAGACATCCCCACAACTCCCACCATCACTAGTATAATGCAATTCAGAAAACACTTCTCCTTCAATTAGATGCAGCCTAACCTGACCGTCGTCCGACAACAGGTTATCTGAACCTGAATGCTCCAGTAGTCCCGGCATTGCCGTTTCTGCCAATAGCACTGTGGGTTCATACTCCACTGCACTGGTGTGATGAGCCTCTTCCTTCTTCTTCTTTTTCACCTGGACACTTATCTGCATAGTGTCCATAGCGCTGGCACTTGAAACACTTTATATGGCTCTTGTCTCGTTTGCCAGCACCCTCCTTCGTCGGATTTGAACTTCCTACACGGCCACCGCTCCTCCTGCCACGGCCACGCCCACGACCTCGGCTGCCTCCACCTCTCCGTCCAGATCCTTCTCCGAATGCTCTCTTCTGACGAGCTTCCCATTCTGCTTGTGTCAGTAACACTTGGCCAGTGTCTGACTTCACTGCTCCGCCTGAACCTCGCCTGGTCCGTTCCTCGAAGGCTTTCAGTCGACCAACTGCCTCCCCAAATTCGAGCTTGTTCAGATCATAGAATTGCTCGATCCCCGCCACCACATTGATGAACCGCTCAGGCACTGTGTCGAATAACTTCTTCACCAGCGCCGCATCATCGAGCATGCCACCAAGATTAGCATACCGGACTGACATCCCCGTCAGTTGGCCGGCGTACTCATCGACTGTCTCCTCCTCCTTCATCTTCAAGCCGTCGAATTAGCTTTTCAGAGTTTGCAGCCGCGCCTCCTTGACTCTCTCTTCCCCGACGAATCTCACCTTGAGTGAGTCCCACACTTCTTTTCCTGTCTTCTTCCCGGCCACCTACATCAGCAGATCATCAGGGATGCACTGCAGCAGATGCGCCTTCGCCTTCCTGTCCTTCGCCTTCGCCGTCGCAACCGCCGCAGCTCCCTGCTCCGACATCTCCCCCGATGGCTCCATGATCTCCCACACCCCTTGATCCTCCATGATCGCTTGGACTCGAATGCTCCAGCTTATGTAGTTGGTTGCCGTGAGCGCCGGATACACGATCCGCTCACCGCCGCTGCTTCCACCGCCGCCAGCGCCTCCACCACGATCTCCCATGGCATGAATCAGATGATGTTTAGTGCGTGATTAAGGCTCTGATACCAAATGTTGGAACCAGGAATCACAATCACAACACTAATGATCAATTTGGCTATCCTAGAACAAGAATCACGCAAGCACACAGATGAACACGAACAACAACTGTCGGATGGCAGTGCTGTTATCCACTGATATGCAATAGCGGTACAGAAGTGATAAGTGCAGTTACAATGCGCTAATGTGCTCTCCAGACACCCAGCTATTTATACCAATAGCTAACACGGTCTATCACACACACACACAGAAACATGAAACGAGATACAAGATCATGTCAATGCAATTACTCACTGCAGAATGCACCCAGAGCGTGGTCACCGCCTGTGTCTTGTTCAACCGTTCCCGCCTCCTGGTTTGAACTTGAAATTCCCACGCCACTGCTTTGCTAGCTCACACAGGTTTCAGCAGCGAGCTTACACCAACAACGACAGCTTCCGCTGCCTCCACATCACCCCCGCCGTCACCATGCGCACGCTCGCCAACCCGAAGACGGCTCACTTGACGCTCGACTACCACGTCTCCTTCGCCGACATCTAGGCCCGCAGACGATACCTACAAGGCCATGGCCCGCGGGGCTGCCGGACAAGGAACCTGGCCGTCGTTGCGCTCATCCACCCCATCAACCCGGCGTCCTCTACTGCTTCCTTGATGGCTACCTCTTCGGCGTCGACGTGCGTGCCAGGAAGGTGGTCGAGTGCGAGTCGCACGGGATGGCCCAAGACACCGTCTCTCCCTCCTCTCTTCTCGCCTGCAAGCTGCCCCCTGCGCGCATAGCCGCAGCCCCAGCCCCAGGTATAAACATGAAGCGCCCCCAATTTACTTGGCTCTTCTCCAATCAAACATCCTATGCTCTGCATATATATGGATCACCGTGCATGGTGTACAGCCTGCAGTGCTACACTGCTACCAGTTACTACCTGTTACAGATGCACATGTCGCAAGTGATGCATTTGGGTCTAGTAGATGCATTGCTTAGGAGTTACGAGCTCCTGTTTCTACTTGTACTAGGCAAGGCAAACTGTAACGGATTGCTTCTCTTCTTGTTGCAATTTGCTCAGGCCTGAACTTGTTTCTCACTTTCTCATCACATATAATGTGGCCATATATAGTTCAAATCAACTGTGCTTCTTAGTTCTTACTGCCATGACAAGACAACGTTACTAGATGTAGAATGTGGTATATGGATCACATTTATCTGAATTATTGATGGACAATTTGTTGGTTTGATGATTTCTAGGTTGGATAACCCTGTATTTCCATTTTGTAATGCTGTCAATAAGCGAACAGTGTGTATTATCATAATAGAATTTGTTATATCTTGACCAGTTGAATTCTCTTCATTCGATCCAATGCTTATACACTCATGCAGTTTACACTTTTTTTTATTATTATGTGACCCGTCCAGACAGTTTGGGTACACTACATTGTAAAACATATCTTATGGTATGCAAGTATATATTTGAACATGTTGGATAGTCTCATGATCCCTGACTGTGTCTGATTTCCATGATTCCAAATGTTTGGCGTCACCGATATGTTTTTGTTTTGAAGAAAATCAAACTGTGGCATTAACGTAACATTTCTTTTGGGCTGGATTCCTGTAGTAGTAGTTTTCACAACATACTCTACATGCACAGTCTCTATTCTCCAAATGGGAAATTGAAATATGATGAGAAAGCTTTGGTACTAGCTAGAACATCTTTCTGCTTGGATTAATTTTCTTTTGTTTGAAAATGAGTTTGGATTGATGTAAAGGATGATTCTTAGGCATGTACAAAAGTGATAACCGAAGTATTTCTGTACTATGCACATCAGTTTAATTCCTAATTTTGTTAGTCTCAGTGTCTAATTTTCTTCATAGTCCTGTACATATCACTTTAGTGTAGTGAACCCCAAACGTTCTATTCTCTAAAGGGATCATTATTTCCTGTGTTTGAAGGTTTTGGTGGGGATGACACTACCAATGCTTCAAATGGTGAGTCCACAACAGCAGCATCAAACTTGAAGTGCTGTGATTGGGGGTAGCGGTTGACCTTTTTGGCAGGTGAGGTTAAGTTGTTCATGGTGGTGATTGTGCCTAGCTAGGTCCTATTTTTTTCCCTGCTGGAGGAAGGATGATGTAGCATGCATCTCTTACCTTATACAGTTTTCTTTGGTTCTGTAGGTTTAGGAAGTAATATGTGAGCAGACCGACATCAAGTTACTACCAGAGGCGTGTTAGGATGTGGCATCACGTTCCATGGCCAGAACGCATGCTTGGTGTTTAGTAGTAGTTTAGATCTAGTTTAACGCTCATGTCAGGATGAACAATGGGCTGTAGCGAACTGGATCTCATTCTGCTTTCTTGTTTGGATCATGGTATGCTTTATCATACTGCTGCAAGACAATTTTAGTGGCACGGCAAACAGTATTCTGTCTCTGGGGTGAATGGAACTGAATTGTGCTTAGAGCAGGCGGAAAAACAAGTTGAATGCTGTGTGGTTTCCTGTTTTATTTTGCCAGCTTTATGTCATGCAGATTAGTCGTTAAGCTTCTTGAGTGTCTGAATAAATGATTACTAGCTTTGAATGAGACTGAGAATGAAAATCACAAGGGAATGAAGTATATTGTTGCCCCTTCCTGCCCCCGTCCCCTAGATGTTAATTAATGGTAGCTTATTAGTTATTTGTTGCTCTTTGATTAATAATTAGTATTGTCTATGCCAATAATAATCTCCTCCTTTATATGGGAATGAGAATGAGAATGAGAGGAGTTGAGCAGGCGGACGCCGTTTGACAAGGATGCCAATGGCCGGCTGGGCCCCACTATCAGCAGAGCAGAGCACCCAAACGGAACAGAAAAAAGAGACGTGCCAAGTAGGCTTCGTCCTCGTGGCTCCATTCCGTGTATATAAGCTGGCTGCCTAGAGTCCCATCCTTCCTTCCTTCCCTTCCTTGATCTACCCAATTCCCCATCCTTCTGTCATCCCTTCCCATCCATTCTCTCTCAGTTCAATTCAAACAAGAGCAGCCTCGCCTAGCCTAGCCGGTGACCAGTGATCACCACCAACCAACCAGCAACCATGGCGTCGTCACCTTCCTCCGGCTCCAAGGAATCTGATCCGTGGGTCATCCTCCACACTGTGCTGCGCGTCCACACCTGCCACAGCGGCCTGTCCTTCAAGCTCGCCAACCCGCCGCATCTCAGCTTCCTCAGCGTCTCCCCCGCGCGCCCGGGCCCGGGCCTGCTTCAGCGGCGGGGCACCTCCACCTCCCCCAGCAGCGTCATCAGGTACTGGTACCCCCGCATCTTCTTCACCGACCTCTCCGCCAGCCTCTTCTTCACCATCACGCCGACACCGCACCCGCTACCGCAATGGACTTGTGCTGCTTCGTCCTCGACGCCGCCTCCTGCACGTCCCACCGTATCCCCGACCCGTCCCGGCCGGCTTCGCTTCATTCAGCGTCATCGCCGCACCGGACGGCGCCAGTTTCGTGGTTGTCGGCATCCGGTGCCAAATCAGCAACGACAAGGCCTCGCTGCACTACTTCTCGTCTCGGAATGGCGGCTGGGCCAACAACCCGCGCCCGCGCCGCCCTTGGACCTTCAGCGATGTCATCGCCCACAACGGCAAGCTCTGGTGGGTCCACACCAGCACCACCAACACCAAGGGCCTCCTCTATGCGACCCCTTTGCCGACCAACTGAGAATGTCCTTCGTCCCCTTCCCTAAGGCGAAGCACGTCACCGCCAGAGCCCAAGCCAGCGCCTACGACTATGTGCAGGTCACCGACGGCGCGCCACTGGGTCCATGTGCTATGTGATCTTGACGAGACCACGGACGATGCCCCGATTCTGAATGGAACGCCCCTCCTCTCCATCTATGCGCTCCTTGGCGGGGACAACGGCCGCTGCCGCTTGGAGCTGGAGGTATTCCCGCACTGGCGCGGTGATTTCTCCTTCTTCATCTGGGACTCGGACACTTCAAGGCCACCGAGATGCCTGCCCAAGTACGTACGAGCAACCCGAGCTCGCGCTAGCTCATCGATCCCAACGACATCGACCTCCTCTATTTCTTCCTCGGTGACTACCTCTTCGGCTTCGACATCTTTAACAAAGTGGTGTTGGGGTACGTAATGGACGTCGTCTCCAATCTTGTGTGGCCCGTGGCCCGGTGGCACGGCTTGAAGCACGTTTTTTCGGCACGGTCCAAGCACGGCATGGCCCGATACTATAAGGGCCGGGCTGGCACGGCACGAAGCATAGGGCCATGCTTGGGCCGTCACTCGAGCCCGTGGGCCGGCACGGCATGGCACGTAATTTAGAGAAGGCAATCCAAGCATTGTATGATACTCCATATATATCAGTATTACATACTGTGTGTATGTGCAAATTAAGTCTGCCGGGCCGGGCCTGTCCGTGCCTTGTGTTGGGTCGCATGGCCCATGCCAATCCCAGAAATGTGCATGCTGCCTTCCCATTCCCCCTCCATTTCCTCCATCCAAGCACGCCTTGCGCAGGCCACCCTGACTAAGAAAGGAGGTGGTCCGATCCATACAATGGCTTGCCATGAAGGGCTTGCGCGTGCCATGGCTAGCGACCTTGTCCTGCACTACGCTCTTGTTCTTGGTAATGAGTGACTGTGCCAACGCGCTGAGGAACTTCAAGGGTGAGGGGATCGGCAGGGGTCGGCAGGTACACAGAACCATCGTCCGAGAGACCAATGCTAGGAGATGGAGCTTCACAAGAGCATATTTTCTATTTGAAGGTCGAAGATCAAATGTTGATGCTCATCTAGTTGCCACAAGTTCTGTTAATTTATAGACATGTTTGGTTTTTAGAGCCTCCTGATGGAGTTTGTAATTCTTATTCGAGCTCCCTTTAAAAAATGGAAAGGACCATCAGTACCCTTCCATCGTTATAAACATCATTGCAAACCCTATTGGATATTTTTGGTCATCAACAACTAGCCATCGGTCTATGCTCCAGCATATGATATACAATCTTATATACCACATGTTATATGAGTATTAAAATTTTTATGAATAAATTCATCAGTACACGTGACTAATCAAAATTGATTTATTGACATGTTTACTCTCTATCTCTCTGCTTATTTCCTAACACAATAACCTTATCTATATGTGATTTCATCCTTTACATTGAACCACCGTAGGTTCTTAATATGTATTTAATTAGTAGAACAAAACTCAGTTTAAGTTATCGATAGAAGATGTATATAGCTCTTGTTGCATCTTTTTTTTTACTACATCATGAATCCATATTTTATTTCCTTTTAGATTTGGATTTTATATCCATGTCTTAAGTTCAAAATATGGATCCTAAGCAACCGCGTTTAGTGTCACTACAATTAACATAAGCAACCATTTTAGCCTGCAACCACGACACTAAAATAAGTATCATAATATATATGCATTTTTATTATAAATTAAAGCCCTAGCCTCTTTCAATTCAATCAACAAACATAAAAAAAAATAAAATACAGTACAATACTTGTGCAATGATACACTGTTTTCTTCAGTTGCGAGGCAAGAAATTTGCTGCTCTCTACTAATAATAAGTACACTCTCATAAAGAAACAAAAGTTGCAAGAGCAATGAATAATACACACATAACTAACTAAGAGTACGTGTGCGTACTTTTGAACTCTACTATTATTGTATATATTGTTGTATGCAATGCAAATATACCTGTAGCATTACAATACTACGTGCATATATAGTACAACATATATATATGTACCAGCTTATCTTATGTACGTATAGTAGCACTAGCTAGTAGGCTAGCTAATCATTAAGATCTATCTGATCCGAAGTCTTAGTTGACACGTCAGATCGACGATGGCAACGAACGGGAAATATAATGCCAGCAGCAGCAAGCAAAAGGTATGTAGTGTCGTCAAAGAACGTAGAGACCTCCAGTATGAATGCATGATAGATGGAGGGAAGCGATCATGCATGAGGTAGACAGGCCAGGACGACGACCCGGTAGCTAGCTAGCTAGAACACGTCGTCGGTGTCGGATATGGAGAAACAGGTGGGCGGCGGCGACATGCTGCTGTGTTGTTGTTGGTTTTCATGGTCGGCGTCGGCGTCGTCGCCCCCAGTAGTCCTGCTGAGCATCGTCGTCGTCGTCGTCATGTAGTTGGCACGCTTGCTGCTGGGCTGCAGGAGGTACAGCTCGTCGATGGCCTGGAACGACAGGTTCCTCTTGATGGACTCCAGCACGGACACCAACCCATGGTGATGGTGGGTGTGCGGTGGCACGCCGCTGGCGGCGCCGGGCACGGGCAGGGGCACCATGCCGCCGTGGCCGAGGCCGAGGCCGTGCCCCTGATCATGATGCATAAGGTACTGCAGCAGGTCTCCGCCGTCGTCGTCGTCTTTGTTGTTCCAGTCGATGACGACGTCGCCAAAGCCGCGGCCGGTCCCGGCGTCAGGCACCTGGTGATGCCGTAGCACCTCCTCCCTGTTGTGCGCTGCTGCCGCTGTGGCCATCTGCATCTCCATCTCCATCTCGGCGTGGTGGTAGTCGTCGGTGGCGTTGGCTGGAACGGCGGCGGTGCGGGTCGTCATCGTCATTGTTGTTCCCTCGGAGGAGGTGTCGTCCATGTCCGCGGGGCCCAAGGACACGCCCTTCTTGCGGACGCGGCAGAGGACCCAGTCGTCAAGCTGCATATGCATGAAGATATACAGTATGAATGAATGAATGAATGAATAGATGATGATGACGATGATGATGATGATGATGATGATGATGAGTGGCAGTGCATTACACACGTACTGACGTACATACCCTCATGGAGTTTGCGGCCGTGGCGGCGGCGGGCCTGGCGAGCACCGCTGCGGCTGCGGCGGCGTCGGTGTCGAGGAGTCTGTACTCGTGCATGACCCACTCCGTCTTGCTTCCCTTGGGTGATCGGCCCTGGTAGAAGACGAGCGCCTTCTTGACGCCCAGGCAGTGCGCGCCGCCGGCCGCCAGGATGGGCTTGTCGGTGCCGGTGGCCTTCCAGTAGCCGGAGCCCGCCGTGCGGTTGGGGCGGGCGCCGTTGGGGTACTTGCGGTCGCGGGGGCTGAAGAAGAACCACTCGCCCTCGCCGAACATGGCCTTGTCTGCAGCAGATATGCACCAAAAGTCATCAACGGCGGGCGGGCGGGCAAGGCAAATAAAGCCTCCTCTACTATATCATCCCTGTCCTTGCATAGTTTGTATCTACCGGACAGGACAAAGAGAAGATACACTACTGACGACAGTGCTAGCTAGCTAGCTACTGTACAGCGCTTCCCTTGTTCTCAACGACCACGATTTAACTTCCTGGCTAAGCTAGTACTAGCTTACAAACGGTAGTATATAGTACAGCGCTTGATTAATTTATTAACTTCCATAAGTTAAAAAGCCGCAGGATATATTTCAGTGAAAATAGCTACAGTGGCTAGCTGATGCTAGATGATAAAAACGAAATTACTCCCTCCATTTCAAATTATAAGTCGTTTTGACTTTTTTAGTTCATCCATTTTATTAAATATCTAGACACATTATGATATCCAGATACATAGCAAAATAGATGTATCAAAAAAGTCTTATAATTTAGAACGGAGGGAGTATTAGCTAGCTAGGATGATCGAGGAGCTAGCTAGCTAGCTAGCTATATAGATTATAGACGACGATGGAAATTAAGATTCGGCGGCATGGATAACCGATGAGCAGGTAGTAGCTTCTAGTTGCTGGGAGACAACTGGAGCGAGCGCGCGATACATGCATCGATGGTGGCCGGATCGGAGAAGATAGAAATAAATAATCAGTGATCGATGACTAGTGTACTCACCAGGGAGGTCCCATGGGTCGAACTTGTAGATGTCGACGTCGGCGATGATGGAGGTCACGGAGGTGGCGGTGCCGGCGATCTTCTTCTTGAGGTAGCAGACGATGATCTCCTGGTCCGTCGGCTGGAATCGGAAGCCCGGCGGCAGATGGCATCCGCGGAACACCAGCGACGACGGCACATACTGCTGCTGATCTCCTCCTACTGCTGCTGCGGCTGCTGCGCCTTCCATAACTATCTATTTCTTTGTCGTCTATCTATCTATCTATCTATATATCAGGCGGATTATTCAGGATGCAAAAAAAGAGCAAGATAGCTTTGCTTTGCTTGCGTTTTTGATCCAACTCAACTAGAGTATGTAGGTATATCTCTAGCTATATATGGGACTAGCAGCTACTACATACAAGCAGCCAGCTGCAACCTTTTGAGCTCATCAGTAAGCTCAGAGGAAGTGCTATATATAGATAGGCCGGGCCTGCCCGTGGCGTGTGTCCCCAAGATTCCTACCACATACGCTACCGGCGGCCGGGGGCAACGACCCCTACACGTGCACATCGATCATCATCGACCGGCCGGCCAGGTGCCGATAAAGCAAGGATCGGATGCATCTGATGATAGATGCAGCAAGCATGGACCGGCGGATCGATCGGACATTTAGTAATTTGGAGAAATAGCTTTTATATATGCTTCCCCTGCATCTATCGCAAGCAGCAGCAGGTCCAATTTTGCTGATGCCCACCCGTTCGTCAGCCGGTGCCTCGTTGCCCCCAGTTCCTATGTGCAGCGCCAACAGTACGGGATCGACGTCATGTACTACTGTTTGAATATTATTACTTTTATTTATTATATATATATATATATATATATATATATATGTGTGTGTGTGTGTGTGTGTGTGTGTGTGTGTGTCAATGTGTCACAGCGTCGTAATGTGGGTGACATTAAAAATGTTTATTTCATCTCATCCAAGAGAACGACTTAACAACGGTAAACGATCCGCAACTGAAGATCAAGATGCATGCTTGATGATATATGATACATGCTTCCATGCATGCATATATATGGTCTCAACCCCTCTACAAGAGATGATAGATAGATAGCTAGATTGTGGCCAACTCACCTCACCTCACCTGCATGCTCATCATATCGTATCATACATCTCGACTTACCCTGAAGCTTTCTTTTTACGAACGTGCCATTGCGACATATGTTTCAAATAAGAAGAAGCGGAATTTATGGTTAGTGACCTCCTTCCCTAGTAATCCTAGGATTACCACGGATTGGAGTAACTAACTGGCACACGAAACATAAATAGGAACACACTAATTTACAGAGACCTAGAGACGATGTGTGACGCGTTAGCTACCACCAACGGTAGGAGTTCTTGAAGACACGGAATCCTGCCGAGACCCAGAGGTTTGCCTCCTGGAGCACTGAGTCGAAGAGCAAACTTGTTGTCTTCTACCCACCATCAAATGTCCTAGTTTTCCTTCTATAGCTACCAACCCACCAATAGCACAAGCAAGTCAAAGCCACGGCACGCTGATTTTGGGGAGTAAGTCAGCTAGACCAGCGACTCTAAGGGTTGTGTCCCAAACCTGCTTACTGAACACGCGCATGACCGAAGGATATGATCAATTTCGTCAGGCTACAAACCACACAGCCGGAGAAACCCTAAAGGCTGCAAATTATTTTCAGAGTATTGCATATATACTACTATATGGTATAGCAAAATACTTTTGTTTCCAAAATCTGTCGAGTGTTTGGATATATCAAACTTTTTAGTTTCTGAAAACATGGTTTTGTCAAAAATATACTCCCTCAGTTTAAAATTATAAGACATTTTGTCGTCTTTTCTAGATTCATAGCTTTTGCCATGCACCAAGTCATATATTATGTCTAGATTCATAGTAAAATTTATGTACCTAGAAATACAGGGGGGCAATTAATGGAGAAACAAGTAGAAGTGATTCAAGCAAAGTCTATATCTACCAAGCTAGTATAGAGATCAAAACAAGTTGTTCCTACGTCTATTGAAGCTTGGTAAGGTGTTATGGCTGATGAGATGATGATTATCGCCTTTTGAACAAATTTGACCGATGAATTATATTATTAATCATGACACTTAACCAATTCTATTTTAGGAGAGTTTTTTTTAATATGCCAACTTTAAAAAAACAAGGGGCATATGTTTGCACTCAAAGTTAACTAACCCCAGTGTGTTTTGGAAAACCATATTAGATGAGTTCCCATTTTCAGGACTTTTTCAAATGAACAATTGTACTTCGGAGTAAGAACAGATGAACCCACCTCCTCTCCCGAACCCTCGACCTGAACCCCATTATCGCCTCCTGCTCTCCCAAACCCTCGTCGCTTCCTCCTCCAATACCCGTTGCAATTTCCAGCGGCCACAACGCCTGGAATGCCAAGTCACAGGTGCTCAACACACGTGGCCATTTTTCTTCCCTAGAGAATGGTAGCAGCAGCGAAGGGGTTGGATCGCAGTGGAAGGTAACATCTTGTACCTCGAGGTTGATAGACCTACATTAAGTATAATTAATTCTCTCATCAAGACGCATTAGCAAACTAAAATTTCTAGGATTTTTCATTAAAACATAACCATCAATTCAGTACACTATGAAACCATAGTAGTATGTGCATAAAATACATATCCGCGGGCCTGAAAATAATGATCCCAGCAGCATTTTTGTCCACTCCACATAGTAGTAGTAGTAGCTAGCTTGGTTATTTTGACTAAATTAATAGTGTGTGTTTATATAGGTGTAGAATATTATTCTACACCCAGTAGCTAATACTGAATAATCTGAACAGTAAATACTGAAGCACGTGGCGTCAGTATTATTCAGTACTGAATAATACTGACACGCAGATACTGAATAATACTGAATTTTGTTTAGTAGTCGCGATTAGATAATGGGTGTATATATTCTACACCTAGTACCTAATACTGACTAATACCAGCATTGTTCAGTATCTGCGTGTCAGTATTATTCAATATTCTCTAATACTGACGAATACTAACGCTAACTACTAATATTCTACACCTAGGGTGTAAAATAGCGCTATTGGTGTGTGTGTGTGTATATATATATAGAGAAATTCTTTCCTACCCCTACTACTTCGGAAGTAGGAAAACCTCGACCTATAGGGAAATTCTTAATATATATATATATATATATATATGTGTGTGTATTTCTTACTCCCCGAGTAGTTACTCCTATCTTTAAAAAACCATATTGTATATATATGTTCATACTTGTTTATCACTTTGAGTATGTTTATGTACTCATACTAAGATACTTTAAATCTTTCTATACGAAATTTTTTTTGAAGGAACCATACTTTTTAATATATTATGAAAATGCCATTGTTTGTAGTATGTAAAATAAGTATAATCACATACTCTATGTATACATGCATACTTGACATATATACTACCATAAATGGTCTAGTATGATCATATACTTAATGTACGTGCACTTCATTCGGTCATATACACATTAAATCTAGAGATATTAATATGGGAATAGCTACTCTCTAGAAATAAAAAATAATTACAATTAGCACCGGCGAAAAAAAACAATGCTTTGTTTTGTTGATTTCGGACTGTCACTGTACAGTGTGATCCCCACACCAGTTGTTAGCTAGCAGAGAAAGATCCGACATGACATCAACGTGTGTATTACGTAGACGATCGACCCAAACAAAGCCCTCGGTCTTTTTAAATGCAGACTACCGGATTGGTCTCAGGTCTTAATCATATCGATCGGATGACATATATATCATACAGATGGCCAGGACCGATGGTATATAATTCCACCAAGCAAAACCTCGATCGATTCCAATAATGCAAATCGTAAGTCATCTTAGTTTTGTTCTAATAAGTAAACAATCCTCTACTTAACTCTCCTGATTTTTTTAAAAAATATACACGTACACCCACATATATAATATCAAATTAATTACATATATAATATCAAATTAATTAGTTTTAATAAATCCACTGTATCAAATATATCTTCAGTTCTTCACAGTGAATTTATTTAATATTGTAGATGTTAATTTTGTATTTTTCTACAAACTTGGAGAATATTAAAAAGATGTTTTAACTTAGGAAGAAGATAAAGTTCTATAATTTGAAAAGGAGGAATATGATACTAGCTTATTCTACAGATTTTTGCTATATATTAGCACAAACAAATTCCCCAAATAAATATGATGTGCTTCAAAATATTTAAGATCTACTCCCTCAATTTGAAATCGGAAGTCATTCTGGCTCTTCTAAATATGTAATGTTTGATACGTAAGTATATCTAGATACGTAGCAAAAAGCTAAAAAAAATGCTCAAACAATTTACAATTTGGAACCAAGGGAGCAGAGCGTATGTAACAAGGAGCCTGTCGTCATTTGGTCCTTTTTTGTTATATATACTACTAACAAGACAGATCATCGGCATTATTAGGTTCGTAATGAGGACGTGAGGTGGCATATACTCCTAGATACCTTGAGGAGCTGTCGATTCATCCCCATGCTGGTGTATATGTATATATTTATGTAATACTGTCTGATGCAGTCGTACGTAACGACGGACGTCTACACAGTTTAGGAATCTCCCCTACTATACTGTATGGTATTCTCCAGCTGAGGAAAAACAGAACATTTAGATCAGGTACATACCATACACATACACGCATGCATCCGAGCCTCATCAGCTGCAAATAAAATTAAAGGTCAAATAAAGCTCCGGCAGTCCATGAATTTTGCTAAACTGTGTGTTCAGCAGGACACACTGAATAGTAACAATAATGGAATGCAAGATGTGAACCTGAAGCTAGCTCTGAGGCCGAGATATATAATGCTATATTCCATTATTACGTCAAAACAAAAAAACTTTCTTATATTATTATAGTACGTACTAAACTACTTGTTTCGTTATTAACAATGGAAGGCGCGATATGCTTTATTAGTTGACGGCCAATTTGAAGCCTTCTTAGGCCTTGTTTAGATTACCTCCCAACTTCCAAGTTTTTTCACTCTCTCTCCATCACATCAATTTGTACCCGCATGTAAAGAGTATTAAATATAAGTGTTGACACTCAAAAATGTCCAGATCTTGTAAAGTTGTCAAAAGTGAAAATGGACTTCACCATTGCGTTCCTCTCGTCGAGATAGTCAAAAAACATATATGGAACGTTCAATTTGAGATCCGGATGCAAGAGTTGTGCACCCCGGAAGATTGCACGGTACTACCGGCACTACCGGGTCCGTGAGGGTCGGTACTACTGGTGGCTGATGCTGTTGCGCAAAATGAACTACCGGTACTACCGGGTCCGAGACCGGTACTACCGGTGGGTGACGGAAATTGGTGTAGTTTGGCGCAAAAGTGAACTACCGGGTACTACCGGGTCTTCCACCTAAGTATTACCGCTAACGACCGGTACTACCGGTAGAGCCCCGACCAGTACCACCAAAAGAGTGTCCGCTCGAATCTAACTGTCGGATCCCGAACCGATTTGTTCCTAAATCGGTTTTGGTTAATCTTTGGACGTGGGAAACATGGAGATTAAGCCTTGAGATGTTTTCTACTGGGATAAGACCACCCCCTCCTATATAAACAAGGAGATCATGGCCGATTGAGATCCCATCAATCCAATCGCCAAAACACATTTACTACAACTTTTACCCCCTCTTCCTCTCTTTTTTTCTCCTCGTTCTTCGCCGACGCTGCATGGACGGTGGATCGACGACGGCGAAGCTCTAGAGCGGTTAGGCCGGCTAGGGCAGCCCATAGCCGCCGCACGCCCGACGGGGTCCCTCCCGAGCGTGTGGGGTTTGGTCTCAAGAGACCTTGCCGGCGTGTCTTGCGTATCGCGCCCCGGCGAGGCTCCTCCGGCGACGTGTCTTGCGTATCGCGCTCATCGCCGGAGGCACAAGGTCCAGGTGTGGATATCCTTTAGGCGCCGACCGATCTCAAAAATCGGTTTGGCCCTACATCGAGCGTGCTAGCTCCTTATCGAGTGTGTTGACCTAATTCAGCGTCAACACACTTTTTGGTTACTCACTGGGGAAGATTGGTTCGGCTATCTCATATAGCCGATCTCTCCGACCTAGCCTATCCATTGATTTCAATCTATCTTTTTTTTGTGATCGCCATTACCGTTGCATCGGCCCAAAAGGCCGATTGCATCCGGTTTTGACCCCTTGTTATCTTGCTTGGTATTTTGCAACAAGTTGCACGTGTTTTTGGAAATTTCAGCAAGGTGGTCAAATTCTAAATCATGGAGTACCAAAGTGTTTCATCACAATATTACTACAATCACCCCGAGGTACAACTTGGAAATGTTTCTTATGATCCTAATAATTATTTTGCAAGTTCTATGAACTCTCATGTTGGTGTTGCTAGTTATGATAATAGTAGATATGCTACATCGGCTAATTCTCATGTTGTTAATGGTTCTCATTATGTTCAACAGCCGATGTCAACTATGAATACTTTGAGTCCTAATGCATCTAACAAAGATACAACATGTAAATTCTTGTTCATCGGCTATAAGTTCACAATATGTGGTTCTACCACATGACATGCCGATGAATGAGACAACCGGCTATAACAATGATAATTACTTAGCCAATTGCTCTCAAAATTCGGCACTATATGCCAATGCTTCTATTCATAATTCGGCTTCATATGTTACTCCAAACTCAAGCCGAATTAATGAAAATTCAGCAAGGTATTTAAGTGCAAGTGCTTATGATTCGGCTTCACATGTTACCAATAACTATAGTCGAATCAATGAAAGTTTAGCACCTTATGCAGGGATTAATGCTCACGATTCGGCTTCATATGCTACTTCTAGCTCTAGCCGAATTAGTGGAATTTCAGCAAGACATTCGAAAGTGCTAAAACTCATGATTCGGCTTCACAAGTTGCTAATAATTGTAGCCGAATCAATGAAAATTCAGCAATGGGCATACATACTAACGATCATGATTCGACTTCATATGTTGCTCTAAAATCTAGCCAAATCAACGAAGATTTAGCCCATGCTAGAAATCCATATGGCTCCTCTAAATGGAAGGTGCCCGCTTATCATAGACCATATCCGTTGTGTTATGATTACTTGAGAGATCCCGATGGTTGGTGGGTACCTGATTTCTACGAGTTTAATGGTGAAGATGGTAAAACCGCTATGGAACATATTAGTATATATCTTTCACAGGTTGGGTGATTTTGGTAAAGAAGACTATATAAGAATAAGAAATTTTCCTTTATCCCTCACCGGTATTGCCTTTGCATGGTTTACATCTTTGCCTCAATGTACTATTTGTTCATGGTCTGAATTAGAGGAGCAATTTTATGAATACTTTGAAAAGACCAATGCAAAAAGCCGATCACTACGAAGTCATCGGCTAAAAAGTGGATTAATAGTAGACATGAAAGCAAGTCTTGTTACGTAAAAACGTGTGAAACACAAGAAACCAACCGGACTTGATTTTTCGTAAGCTAAAGGGGTTGTGTGCTTATCTAGTGATTATCACATCATCGATGAAGATCAAGCCCCTACAAGCAAGAAGGGAGAGCCGATCGCTTGTTCCAAATCGGCTAAGTCGGCTACCCAGGGCCGGCTAGGCCGATTGCCTCTCGAGTCAAGCTCTGAATCGGCTAGACCGACTCTTCAATCAGTCATGTCGATTGCCTTTGATGCTTGCCTCGAAGTCGGCTAGCCGACTCCACTGCTACTAGTGCCCAAGTCGGCCTAGCCGATTTTCAATCGGCTAAGCCGACTTCTTTTGGTTTCTCGCAGCCGCCGATACGCCTTTAGATGATTCGCACCTATTGTTGATCGCTCTTTGGAGTTGAAGAGCAACATTATACAAGTCAAGGATGTACACTTCTCCGAAATGATCAACAAGGTACAAAATACAAATATTTTGCTTAAATTCCAATCCGGTCGTGCTATTTTAATTTCTCGCATCTATTAGATATATCCTTATAAATAGTTGTAAAAGACCGATTAGGAATAGCATTATATTTGTTGAAGATAAGATGAGTTCAGATTCTATCGGCCAACGGATTATGCCATATGGTAAGGCCGATGGTACCGGGTTTATCAAAGTTAAAGCTTTCCAAAAGTAGTTGCAAAGGTGTGGCCGAATGGATTGATGTTAAATCTGATCCCTTCGTTTGCCTAGCTTTAAAACCGATTCCACAAAAAGAATCGGTTGAAGAAATCAAAGTACACCTTTGACTTTACCTTTTGTGATCATGTGTTTGATATCTTACTTAAAAATAATTTTATTAGAATCATTGATCACAATGCTTCGCCATCGGTTCAAACTTAAAAGGGCTTACATATTGCAAGTGGCATAATTCCTATGATCATAATATCTGTAATTGTAATATGTTTCGTCGTGTGATCCAATCGGTCATTGATAAAGGTCGATTGAGATTTTCTAAAGCTCAACAAATGGACCGATTGGATTCAATCGGTCTTGATGGCAGACAGGTTTCGAATCGGCTTATATTAGCCGATTCACATAAGGCTCAAAGCTCAAGTGCTCATGAGAGAGATTTAGAGCCCTCAAGTGAAGACAAGGTTGCTGTCCAAGAAGCGCAAATTGGACATGTTTCGGAGGATAGCAATGTCGCCACAATTTCAAAAGACACCGGGGGGCAGGTGAAATCTCTCCAGCTAGAGCAAAAGCCGATTGATCTAGTTAAGCAAGGAAAATCGGCTGAGGATTCTTCTTTAGAGTATGTCTATCAAGATGGAGAAAAGAAGGATGCTCATAATGTTGATGGAGGCAAAGCTCATGAGAGGCAAAAGGATAGAAGACCGAAGCTTAGCTTCGAAGAGCTTCTAGCCAGATATAAGAAGATCGGTGAAGCAAATATTGCTAATCGATCAAAGAAAGTTCAGCCATCAAGATTGCCTCTAAAACACAAGTCTCAAGAGAAGAATTGGCAAGGAGATAGATCTCACGCAGCAGTATATTCTCCTTTTGAGCAGCCAATTCCCATGCCTCATAGATCACAACCTGCATATTTTCATCCTTATTTATCTTGTGGGTAGTTTGATAAAGAGGCACATGATCCATCATATTTTAGAACACAATATTTACAATATGCAGCTCCTAAATATTCACAAAGATCATCATCTTATAAAGACCATTTTGATCAAAATCGGTCTCAGCCAAAGAAGAAAGAGGTAAAGCAATTTTACCGTGTGAAGTATGATGGCCGAAAGAACAAATGTTCAGATCTGAGTTCAACTATTGAAAAGCCGATTACATTGTTGAAAAATCAGGCTATTGATGGCAAAGACATGGGAGAATCATCTATTGATATTCTAAATGTCAAATCTGAACAAAGAAAGATAAGAGTGACCAAAATTAAAAAAGATTTGCTGCTATACAAAACAGAAATAAAACCGATGTGCTCAATCGGTTTACCGAGGTGGCAAGAAAGCAAGTTGGCAAAGCTTAGTGCAGAGAAGCTAAAAGCAAAAGGCTTGGCATGGATTCCTAAAGGAATAATTCAAAGTCACAAGGATGATACTCAAGAAAGTGGTGCGTCAAAGATAAAAGAGAGAAAAAGATTCAAGAAACAATTGCGAAGTTGGAGATTTGCACCAAATCATCAAAATCTTTGGTCTTTGCATCATTCGTCTTCTCTGCCTATGTTTATGTGGAATTCATCTCATGGTATGTATAGTCATCCCTCAGCTCCTTATTTTGATCCTTGGTATGGATCTTTATTTTATGGAGGGTTGCCAAATTATTATGCTTATCAATGATCAAAAGCCGAAATATTTTATTTCGGCTATTCATACTCATGTGAATGAACTCATATGACCGATACTTTGTTATCGCCCTTAACATAAAAAACATAGCCGATGAATGCTTGTAACCATCGTGCTATTAGAAAAGTCCCCATAAAACTTTCTTTGAAGGCTTTAAGGCCCGGGGCATGATATATGTATTTTACTTTATGGATATGACAATATGATTAATCGGCTTGCAAAAGGGCTAAGGTGTTGGCATAATCATTATTTCTCATAATTATGATATTTGAAACATCAAGCCGATTAGAATTACATTTACATCAAACTTCAGGCCGAATACGCGCTTTCTTATTCGGCTTGACTATGTTGCAATCCTTGAAGTATGACATGTTGAAGCCTGTGGTGGTTCTTTTTTTTTACTAATAATGCAAAGAAGTCGCTGCTATGTTTTGGTGTTTTAAAGAATCACATAGTGTGTAGTTTGATGAGTGCCTTGATATCATTGTTTCTTTGCTAATTTCAAATTTGGTATGTTTCAAGGCTTGAAAACTATATGGCCAACATGTTAGTTCAATAAGCATCGGCCTATAATGTCAAGTGGACATAAGTTTTATATTCAAGAAAGACCGATGCATCGAGATTTGAACTTTTTCTCGCGGCAGTGCTGCGAATCGGGCCGAGCCGACTTCCGAGAGTCGGCCAAGCCGATTTGAATTTTCTCTCGGCAGGTGCGTTGAACCGTCTAAGCCGATTCTAGCAATCGGTCAGCGATCCAGCCCCCTAAAACCGACTGGTCCAAATCGGACTAGCCAACTTTCCTAGAGTTGGCTCGAGATTTCACCCAATTAAAAAAACTGAATCGGTCTAATATGATTCCTAGTGATGATGTGACCGATTCAGAGATTGAGGACTCTCTTGTTAATGGTCAAG